>JAOXJJ010001100.1:22510746-22531536 GCA_025769935.1 Phoenix roebelenii | reverse complement strand
TATTTTTTAGTGATTTGCAAATATTGAGCTATTGTTTGTTTTTGAGGTAAAAATTTCATAAAGGCAACATAATTCATTCTATAAGAGTTGATATTAACATGAGATCATGTGATATGATAATATTAATTTTTTTGCCACTTTTTTAAATAAAAAGAAGTGAATTATCTTTACTGAATTTTAATCATTTTTATTAGATTTTTTTTAGTGTATGCCCTCCTAAATATGTGTAATTGCATGAATACCCTTGCAAAGTTGTTATTTGCATGTATATCCTTATAAAGTTTTCTTTTGCATGTCTACCTGCAAGAATATTTCAATCATTTCAAATTTAAATCGTTTATTTTTTAACAACATTAGATGATATGAGTACATATAAGAAAAAAATGAAAATCATACATGCAAAATAAGTATTTATGAGGGTATACATGCAAATAGCAATTTTACGAGAGTATTCATATAATTTTATATATTTTAAAGGGTATACATACAAAAAAATTAATTTAAAAATAGGGCACCTAAGACATCATACTAAGAGTTATTCTGCTAGCTAATCCATCCAAGGGAGACCAATAAATCTCCTCCATTACTAATCAACCCTATCGAAAAGTACTCATCTTGAGCCAAGAGGGAGACTTTGCACATGTCCCAAACCAACATTAATGAGCCATAGAAACTAAAGGTTTGTTTGGATAATCCTGTGCAATCCAACATGATTCACAAAAATACAGACCAAGCAAGGCCTATTGTTTAGTATTGACATAAACTTTTCAAAGTAGGACGGTCCGAATCCTATAGGGAAGAAAAAAAAATTTCGCCGGATCTTTTTTTTAACACCATTCAGAAACAGAGTGGAAGAGGTGTAACATTAGACATAATCTGTACACATTGTTTAGAAGATATATTTTGGATGGGCCATGCCGAATTTCTGTAGAATTTTTAGCCTAATTCTACAGAAATATTTAAACAGATCCTCAGTGGAGCAACTTCTCAGTAGGATACTGTACCTAACTTTTGATGGGATCTCAGCAAGTGGGAGGCATGATAGGGTCATGGAGGAATCATTAGCATGTGAAATATGGTGACTTTCCTAGTGCTGCTGGCTTCAGTCTTCAGTCTTCACACTCAGCACTGCTTTCATTAGCTGTTTCTTAGCTCCAGTAATTGAATCACTGCACAAGATTGTTCACATTAGTCTTTGCAGTGTGTAGCCCATAAGTTTCCTTTAAAATTGATAGGAACCATAACATAAATGCACCATTACACCTTGACCTGGACATTGCAAGTTCGGCCAATGGGCCTATTGATATTTTGCCTGCAAGTTAATTACAGAGTAACCCAAAAGGTTAATCATCACAGGGACTAAACTTTGATTGGTCTCGTGGTTGATATAAGGTGATTGATTTCGGAGTAGGTTAAGGGGATCTTTGGCTGCCTGTGAGTTCTTTTGAGACAAGTAATTATAACACAATATTTTTCCTGCAAAAAGGATTTTGTGAAAAATTGGGAGAGCCCTGTTTTTCAAGAAACTGACATTTGATGTATGATTCACAAGCCTAAACAAAAAGAAATTTTAATGTACTCTAGTGTTATCAAACAATCCTCTAGTGTAGCTGGAGTAGTCAAATAGATTAGATTCCAGTCTCAATTATATCAATGAATGCATTTTAGACAATGACCTATAGACCTTTCATGTTATTATCAATATTAACATTTCATGTCTATAAATGCTGTCTGAACTAGCCAAATGATAACATCAACTTGTGTCCGAACAATGCTATGTCACACATGAGCTGCACCCAAATTTGTATCATGGCTGCGGTTCAAGGATCGGTTGAACTATTTGATTTTATTTTATTTCAGTTTAATCGGTTCTAGATTTTAAAAATGATTCATCTCAGATAGCACCTAGATGTCCATGGGTTCAATGGAGCTATGCAGCAAAATATATTGCCATGGTGGTGAGTGATTATATTTCCAATGTTGTCAAGCCCAAGCAGTGCAAGATCCGTGCCAAGAATCTTTACTTCTTACCTAATGAAAAGAAAATAGAAGAAGAACAACATAGAGATCTGAACCAAAAATCTCAACGATAGCTCCTTGTTTTCTCTTCTGTTGAAGGTAAAGGTGAAGTAAGCTCCTTGTCTTGAAATTTTTGACTGTTCAAACTTTGAGCTTTTTAAAATGTAAAGGTCTAGATAGGAAACTCCAACCATATTTCTTTAATAATAACCATATGCTATGATCAAATCAAAGCACGTTGGAAGTTAAATAGGAGTTTCTGTATCTTTATGAGGTGCTAAAACACCATACTAGTAGCTGATAATATAGAGAGAAACACGGCACTCCATTATGCTGTGGTGCCAAAATCCCCCCAGCCATCTTCCACGTCGACCACATCAGCAATTCTGAGCTCCTCCTCAACCAAGAATAGCTTCTCTAGATTGTATGGCCCCACTGAGGAGGGTGGATCACTCCATAGTGTCTTAGCGATTTGCTCATGGATCCTCTCGGATGCATGGAAGGAATCCCACCAAACGAAGTCCTCGGGGTTCTCGCATACTTGGTAGCCACTCGCTTCTTTGGTCCTCCCACAACTGTAGACTCCTCCATACGGCCCTGACCCGCAGCAAGCACTCACTCCATCCTTGAAACCTTTAACCAAAAGAAATAGATAGAGTCCAAGCCAAAAAAAAAAAAAACTCGATTCAAGTAAAATTATGGAGTTAAATTTGAGGGCATTGAATATTTTGCTTCCTGGTTCCCTAGCAATAGTAGCGATAATACTATTACTTAAAACAAATTGTAACGGTGGTGATGATGGTGGTGGTGGTGGTGGTGATTTCGGTGATGATGATGATATATACGATAGTTAAAAAAGAGTAAAATGCAAATTTACCGTATTTGGATGGATGTTGGATTCTATCGTCGAGCCAACTGTAGAAATCAGAATTAGCATACTTAAACCCTTTAAGAATATGTGCTAGGCTGGTGAGCACAGCTGCCAATGCATTGTTATGAGCTGATGCAAGTGCAGAGATATCCTCAAAACATCCTCCATCTGCCTTAGGGTTTGCTGCTCTAAGGATAGGTAGGCAGCCCAAGGGGCATAAGCTCAGAAAACAAAACTTCCTTGCTCCTTTATCATACAATGCCTGCTCAAAGTTACCAAATAACAATCATTAGCAATATTAAATACATATAACCTCACTTAATTGCCAAAAGATATATTGTTATTGTCATCAAATTATAAGAAAATCAACGAATTTGAGATTACCCACTTGGATTGATTGTGATAAGTTGCCAATCACCATACTAACAAACTCCTCGGGACGGTATGCCTCACTTATTTTAGGGTTGAGTACGTATCCTGCCATGTAGTCATTGCTGCCTATACTAATAAAATAAACAGCTTGTGAGATAAGCTCTCTTGCTTTCTTATCACCCAACCCTTCTATTAAGTTGCTTCGAACCTCATCGAATTGCTTGAGTTGTGTTTGAAGGTCAATTACCTATAGCAATGGATTAAAACAAAAAATTAAGACAATCGGGTTATCTCACTACTAAGTAACTTATCTAGAAGGCCAATCATGCATATATGGGTATACTCCCTTGTCATTTCATTTATTCTCTCCACAATCTCTGCCATCAACAAAGCACAAGAAAAGTTTAATTTGGACTATGATTATAGAATGAAGGATAAATAATGGATTGAAATATTATAGTTATTTGATTGAAGGCCTAATGAGATCAGGCCAAATAGTATTCAAAATATGGGGTGAGAATATTTATTCATTACATTGCTACAATAAAGAGCAGCATAATGAGATTGTGCAAGTGCTAAAATGGTTCTTACCAGGCCTTGATTGGTTTCAGGCAGGACTCCAGCTCCACCAGATCCGAAATTAGCACCATTAACGAACGAGGCAGAAGGTTGCAAGAATGGAGGAATGATTTGAAGCTTTGCAAATTCAGCTGCATTAAAGTAATAAGATACTTCCTAGGAGAATAGCACAAACTGAAACCATATATAAATTTGGCTTGAATTCTAAACAAACATGACCTAAAATCCAGTATTCAAGATGTAGTCCTGAAATTTAGACCCACATGTAGCATCGGATTCAACTCTTAACATGATCGGACCGACCGACAAATATATATGACTCCGGTAGCTGGAAACACTACTAGGTTAGTTCAATCAATCTCAACTGGCTTTATCTCAAGATAGCTCAGGTGGAAATAGGAGATCAAGACTTGTTTGCTTGCTAATCGAGTTGGGTTCGGGTCAAGCAAGTCCTTGATGTGAATAAATCTTGAGATATGCATCTCTTTCGTGTTTCTTACCAATAAAATCTACAATCACCCGGCCATCAGTGAAGCGTCCGGTGGGCTTGTCAAAGAACCCATTCTGCCCATACGGTTGGTGGTTCGCCTTCATATCCGCGCTGGTCTCGATGTAGTTGTTGTTGCCTGGATCAATGGTGGAGTCGCCAAAGATGAACAACGCCGCCGCCGCCGCCGCCGCCGCCGTCGCAGAGTCCTCCGGGGAGCCGCTGGATGAGCTAATGGAGTTGATTGATAGGAGAAGGATTAGAAAGATGATTGAGAAGGGAGAAGAAGAGGAGGATGGCCTAGCCATGGAGGATCCAACAACGTGCTAATTCTTCTCTCTCCAAGTGAAGGCCTTGATGCTGTATACTTATTAGCTCTTCAAGGTGCTTTAGTTTCACCTGGCGGTTTCTACCAAGGAGCGTATGTATCTTATCTTGTTTGGACTGTTCCTCTGTGGAGACTCCCATGAATGGTTGTGGATTTATCCAAATGTCTTTTAGCAAGGAAAGAGCATCACGGTTGCCGGTGTTTGTTCTCTTTTGGATAATATTTTATGTGTTTATAATACAGGGTTTTCAGTTTAGTATCTTAAAAAAAGCAGGGTGGCGATATATATTTCTTGTTAAAAACTTATTCTAAAGGAAATGTAGGCAATGCAGCAGCGTAACGGCACTGGTGATAAGGATGTGTGGAAAAAGGGTTAAAGGAGAGGATTCTTCATATAATTTAATGGTCTATATTAAGGGGTTGCATGAGGGTCATATCAGTAGGGGAGAGTCATAGACTTCGGATAATTTGATTAAATATCCAATATCAATTTGTATATAATCATCAGCCTATTGGATCCAGGGGCAGAACCAAAATTTTATCCCAAGGAGGCCGGTATCAAAAGTATAGCAATCCAATAGTAAAAGATATGCATGTATGCACCTACATCCGATATTAACTAGGATCCGGTCGGAAGGATCTCTCCTCATAATCGGTTAGGTCATAATAGGAGGATATGATCTATTACCTCTAAACTACTTAAATATCAAAAATTGTATGATTTGGAGTTTCATAATTTATGCATCGAGTGATCAAAAAATAAATAGCGTAAATAAATATGAAACAAAACATATTTTTTTACCATCTTATGGATAGGCTAGAGGTCTACAAATTACATAATATTTTAGTGTGCAAACAATTTAGATGTAATAAATTATATCTAATAGCTTGGATCATCGATGTTGGACCCCTATTCTCTAATTATGACCTAACTGAATTTGAGTAGAGCTTTGTAGTTAAAAGTGTATTGCAACTCAAGTGCATTGCAACTTAAGTTGTAATAGTTGACTTACATGAAAACTCACTTCTTGTGTTTAGAAAAAAATTGATATTTTTGATAGATATTTCATTGAATGTCTTGCAAGCAAATGCCAGGTCAAAGCATTCGATATACATGAAGATAAGGATATTATGGATGCAAAGGTCTACATCAAAGCCATGGCTAACTTGTAAGTATCCAAGTGGGCTGGCCTACAACTACAACTTAAAATACTTCTTTATATTTAACAAATTTATAGCCGGTGGAAGGTTCAAAGCAGCAAATTATCAATGACTTTTTTAATTCCAAAAAGTAAGATGTAATTTTCCACGCTACTGCATCTAATATGATTGGGGAAAAAAAAAGGAATTATAGGGAAACATAAACCAACATCAATGATTATTACTTATTTACTACAGGATGCGAGACTAAAGAAATAAAAAGCTACGCCTTAGAAGTATTAGATGAAAAAAATAATAATATGCTTATTGAGGTAGATTGCTGTAAGTTCCATAGCCCTACGTGCCATAAAAGAATAATAATTTATGATACAAATTAATAAGATAAATTATTTTATAACAAAGACCAATAAAAAATAAAAAATTATATAAATAAATTAATAATTATTTTGAAGGGCTCTTCATTATTTTTAACTAATATATATATATATATATATATAAAAGGGCAAATTGATTTTTTTTGCTAAAAAATAGGAGGGAGAAGAGGAAACCTCACCCACGTAGCAGCCCCCACTTGGCCTCCCTTCTACCAGAGAATATTTGATGCGGGAAGAAATTTTGCTCATCTTCTTTTCGACCTATGGGCTATGGGTCACCCCATATATGAGTACGTTATTTTAATGCCATCTTAGTATCAGCTCGAACAGATAGCGTCCCCACCGGATATGTTCAGACGGAATAATCTGATCTCCAATATTTAAATAACGTCCGTACATTTCGAACTTGGACTGTGCCAAAAAAAATAGATTGATTGAGAGAGAGAGAGCGCAACGCCATTCTTTTTTTTTTTTTTTTATAACTCCCCGACAAAATAAAATAAACAAAAATACGAACCGCGAATCGTGGCGGAAGCATCAGCTTATGTTCTTCCCCCCTCCCACTCCGCTCGCTCCCAATACTTCCGCCTCTCTCCACTCTTCGTCTCCCATCTCAAACCTATCTCGATGGCCCTCTTCCTCCCTCTTCCTCCACCCCTCGCTCTCAAAGGCTCCTCCTTTCTCCCTTCTCTTCTCTTCCCCCCCGTCCTCACCTCAATTGCCGGCGATCGCCGGCGGCGGAGGCCCTTCTCGCCGAGGAGATTCGCTCCGGCGATGATCGCCAACGGATACGCTGGAGGGCGCGCCTCCATATCCGCCCGGAGACCCTATAAAAGGATGGACCCGTGCCTCGTCATTCCCCCGCCCGCCGGCCGGAAGCCCCACGCCGTCGTCAAGTTCTTGGGCGGCGCCTTCATCGGGGCCGTTCCGGAGGCCACGTACAGGCACGTTAGTCCCTTACTCCTTTACTAACAAAATTGTTCTTTTGTACTTCTTGCGACCGGATTCGGATGGTTGATATTTAGAGGGGGGAAAACACATTTTTTGCTGTGATTGCAGCCATTTGATGGAGTTGCTTGCGAAGGAAGGGTTTCTTGTGGTGTCGGTACCTTACCATGTGACCTTTGAACATGAGAGAGCAGCCAGGACGGTCTATGAGAGGTTCCATGCTTGCATGAATATGCTCTTAGCCTCTGGGATTCCTGATGCTGGTATAACGCCTTCGGATATTTCATGCCTTCCACTCTACTCTGTGGGTCATAGGTGAGTGTGACAAAGCTTGCTCGCCAGATCAAATTGGGCCATTTCACATGGATTCATCACGAAAATTTGGTGGTTTAGCTTTCTAATTGTATGATAAAATGATTAAATCTATTTTATAGATTTTGTGTTACGATGAGAGCTTGCTTATTTGCATTGCAGCAATGGCGCTCTGCTTCAGTTGCTCATCGGCAGCTATTTCACAGAGAAGATTCCAAAGGTCTGGTTTTGTGTTTGCTTTAATTTTTATAATTTGAGAGTATTAAACAATGATTTAAAGGTGTAGAGTAAGAAGAAAAGTTACAGCTGAAAATGGAAGGGGATTGTGCAATGCATTCTTTATATTAATTTGAGCTGGGCAATGGCAGAGTGTGACAAAGGCTTTATCTCTTTGTTGTGGAAGGCCAATGCTATTATCTCGTTCAACAACAGGCCAGCTGCAGAGGCTGTTCCATATTTTGAGCAGGTACGTTTCTCTTTCTATATATTTTTACAAAAATTAACTATTCAGTTTCTGTCACAAAGCAGCTTAATTCATCTAATGCTTTCTGTTGGCTTGAGGTTTGCTTCCAAAGCTCAGTTCTCTCTTTGCAGTTTATAAAATAAGACAAGATGGTAGTCCACCTTATGTCACAAAAACAAGTAGGTTATTTCGAGTACTTCAAAGGACTTATGCACTTCAGGGAAACCTGTCTAATTTATCATGATCTTTTTGTTGTACTATGATTATTAATGAATTATTCAAAATCAATCAGGTCATGAAGCTCGATGGCGATACCTTGGAAGATGTATCTCTTTCTTAACACAAAAGCAAGTGTTAGTGCATTTATTTGTCCAATTCCTTCTAGAAGATTGTTCAAGGCTTCAAGCCTTTAAGATAACTAGCTTCTAGACTATTTAGAGGATCATAGCATACATCTAAAATAGTAAATTTGTCATACTCCTAATCAACTGGTCTTAACTCATCGATGTCCGGTGAAATTTATAAATTCTTAGCTTGCATTGGCAAATGCAATTCAACCATGTCAGCAACCACAATCTAGCTGCTTCTGGGCAGGTCAGATTATGCAAATCCAAGCTTTTGTCAAAGTCCTAGCCCCAAGTGGTTGTTTGATATTTAAGTTAACAATTTGGCTAACATTTTGTTAAATTATAGGTTAAAGTGTTGGATAAAAATAAACTTCAGGGAGATAGGCGTAAGTATATTTTATCTCTAATTTTAGAGTTTGTTTTGTAATTTACTCATTACTCAGGGACAATTTTGACTTTTTATATAAGGTAAACGAATTCACTAACGCCGCTAATTTAACTAGGTGTAAGTGTGGGTTTTACAAGCTATTGGGTGTAAGTATAATAAATGTAAACCTCAAGGGGATTTTTGTAATTTACTCTAGAATCATATGAGTAAACATTTGAAAATTTGCCTTTTATTTTTTACTCAATGAACTCCAATAACGAGCTTGCTAAATATACTACTCAAGACCTACTACTAACAAGTAATTTAAAAGCCATTCAGTCAAATGAATTATAGAAAATGGAATAACATATGGTTTAATATCCAAATAGCATAATCAAGTCATATCTTATGACCAGAGGGACTATATTTCATAATATGGAACTAGACCCTTATTTTGCTAACCAATCATGATCTAATCCTGATCCAAAGATATCCGGATTGTTTAGGGCCACTTTGTTCCGAATCGAAAGATCCAGATCATTAATCATGTGATTTTAACAACTGTCTTTAGCTAACCAGGTCCTATGTTCTTAAACTTCCTTGGACTAGGGTTCCTTTGAATGATACAATAATTTGCACGATGTATCATCTGCAAAGGAATCACATGACATGAATTTGCAGCGATCACTTTAGATATCAAATAATGCACTATACTTCTAGAACATATCAATGTGGGAAGTACTGAGCTTTATCCTTTTTGCAGCATCATTGCATGGATGCATAGAACAATAATAAAACTTTTGGATTTTTTATATCCTAATTAATTCTTGAGCAATTGACTGATGAGAATCTAGGAAAAAAGACAGAAAAATCAATGAACAAGTAGTGCCTCTACAGAACCTATAAAACTAATTCAGTTACAGAATTTCTGACTCTGCCTGCGAACTATAGACCTTCTATTGCTTTGGCACTACCTTTTGACTACTTTACATGAGTATAGTCATGTATGTATATGTGCATCTGTGGGCACCCTTTATGTTTTTTGTCTTTTCGTTCTTGTGGTGTAATGTATTCTGCATATTGGAGTTCTCATTGCATGAAAAAAGAGAACTATGCAGATTCATGATTGATTGAAGCCATGCAAGCTCAAGTGTAATTTTAGTAAAACATAATTTTGATTTTTCGAAAGAAGCTTTACTTTTTTCTAGGGTATGTCTAATCCGTCCTAAAGTAAGTTCATGCCCTTGCTTTTATTCAAAGCATATTATGGTGAATGAAGTCTCTTGTTCCTTATATCATTTTAGTACATTTTATATTTTATTCTGCCTAAAGTATGTGTTTTTATAAGGTGCTTAAATGTCTGATATTCACCATATATCTACCTTCCACACATAATTGTATTTTATCTAACATCTGATTTTATGCTTGAGTGTGGCCATGTCACTAGTTCCTCTACACATCTCTTTTTTTAGTAAATCCTATATGCTAAGTATCTTGGAAAGCTCTGGTGCAGTTTGGCCCCATCGTTAGCCAAGTTATGCCTCTAATGGAAGCATCACCTATGTACTCCATAGCTAGGAATGCATCAGGTATTCAATCAGTATCTAAATTTGCTTCTTTTTAGTGTCAATAGTTTGTGATGACATGTCTTATTATCTAGACTTTATCATGCTCTTGGTTGCTATACATCCATGCATGTCTGGAAGATGCCAGTCAGATAGGATGCTATTATCAATTAAGATGTAAACATGGTATGTTAATTTGGATCATATAGGCCATTGCTAACTCATATTTATTTAAGTTGGATAAGCTATCTATATCTTTTATGCTAGGTAATGATGTATTTCATTTTTGTGGACCTAATAGCTTTTCATCTTCTGATGAAGCGAATAAAGCATAACTTTTTCTTATTTTAATCTAAATTGCCTTTCTACTTGATGAATTCCTGAGCACCACTTTTCAAGGAAGTTGGAAAAGCTACTAGGCATAAGGTAAAATATATCAGGAATACTATATGTGTTGTTTCTTTTCTTTATGTGAAAAGTTTGAGAACAAAAGAAGCTATGCAATCTCTTCCATGGCTTGAAAACTTGTTTTTGGTTTCCATTAGGCTTGTTGAGATTTGTTTTTAGCAATTTTGGTAGTTTCTGAATTTTGCTCATAAGAAGCAAAAAATCAAAAAGAATGAAAAATAGAAGAAAGGTATAAGAAGCCATGAAAAATTATACGCAATATTAAGGTATTTTGTGATTTATAGGTTCTTTACTTGTGTAGTTTCTGTACTTTTAGGCTGAAGTTAATCATTTATTTAAGTAAAATTTATAAAGTATAGCAGTATTTTTATATGGTGAAAATCTACATTATTTACTTCTTGAAACTTAGTTGTTTGCAGATTTATTATATTTATCAATTCTAAAGCTTTTCACTCCCTAATCAATTCAAACATTTTTCTGTCATTTTTTAGTAGAATTTACAATTATATTGAATTGGCGCACTTCTTTCTCATATTTGTAAGGTTAAGTGACTATTTAATTATATTCATGTAGTTATAAAATGTGGAATTTATGTTATCTAAAAGGATATCTGCTGTATACGATAGTGTATTTTATTTGGTCGTTTGCATTAATTTTTATATATGATTGTATTAAGGGCCTTGTCAGTGGCTTTAACCCATCAGGCTAATGCTTATCATCTATTGCCCTTTTAACTCAAGAATACAAAAGAAAAAGAAAAACAACAAAAAAATTGAAACTATACAGCCAATGTACTTAAAAAAGAACAGAGAAGAAATAACCCCAATATTTTTAGTAAATACTGGAATAAAACTTTCAATAAAGGGCACCCATATCCATTTTCAGCTGATTTTGATTGAAATTGGCCAAAAGCATTGAAATTGGACAGAACTAGTAGAAACTGATTTTTTTTGACCAAAAAAGTCTGGTTCTGTGCAAAATTTAAAACCTTGAGTTCTACGTTTGAGTTAAAACAAGTAGAATGTATGTTCCTTTTTCATTATGCTCTGGTTGTGAGTTTCTTCTAGAATTTTCAATATATTGAGAAGCATACTTTATTGTTTGCAAGTATCTATGCAATATGTTCACTGCATATTACTTGAGGCATGCTAAAATATTAGGTTATATGGTACAAAATTTTACCAATATATATGAAGAATATGGATAAAAGGATGATTGACTTCTCTACCGAATTACTGTCCAGCAAGTTCTCTAGACAGTCTTCTGGTCTATAGGCTAGGCCAGTGGCCTAGGGTTGCCTGGTTTGATTGACAGCAGGCTGTTCTGCAATTTTTTGAGAGAAAAAAGAAATAACTTATGTAAACATGCTGCTCAAATTGGAATAGTCAAGTCTGCTTTTTTTTTTTATAGTTTATATTTAATCCAAGCTAAATATTCGGATGGATCTCACCCTCCGTAACTATCAAAAATAGTAAAGTTTACTCCAATGTTAATAAGATGATCCAACAGTCAACAAGGTCCGCGATTTTGGTAGATTGCTAAAATAAGTTGAGCTTAGCTTGGTCGAACTGCTCTTCTCATGAACAACCGGTAGTAATTAATCATTACTTTTGAGGCAGAATTGAACAAACTGCACAATAAACAAGACAATTTGTTACTTGTGCTTTAGAGATTGCATGCTTTGTATTACATGTGAGCTCCTGTTGCCAATAGTGCTTGTTGGCTATGATTAAATTGCTTTTTCTAACTCTTAAATAAGCTCACTTGATTCCTTACATGCTTTATGGGTTCTGAATAAAAGTTATGTGTCTCATGTACTCATATGATATTGATCTGACTTCCTAGGAGATGCATGGAAAGCCCTGCTGGATACTGCTGGCACATTGATACAGGATATAGATCAGGAAGCCATGGTATCATTTAGTAAATTTGTTGATCAGTTACCATCAGTCATGAATCAGGTCTGCTGGCAAATTTACAGGCACTATATTGTAGCACTATGGAGTTTCCAAGTCGTGGTCTTCTAATCATTTTATCAACCAATTATTGTACTTATTACCTTCAGGTCACTCAAGGTATATCAGAGTTCAAGCCCACACCCTCTGAAAACCGTGAATTTTTCAAGAAATCATACAGTGTTCCTCATACATTGCTGGTATTTCCACTAACGTACATTTGATTTTTCATTTAGTAGCTTTGTGTTGGTTCCATTGTAAATTTGCCTGGATTTTCTTTTTTTAAGGTGAAGTTCAATATTGATGCCATTGATGAGACTGACCTCCTTGAAGACATCCTGAGACCTCGTGTGGAATCTATAGGTGGTACACTAGAAAAAGTTACTTTGTCAGGAAATCATCTCACCCCATGTATACAGGTACGGATGTGTATTCATCATCTCAGATTTCCCATAATTGTAATTTATTCATAATGAGAGCGCGTCTGTCTTCACTCAAGAAAAAGAAAGAACAATCTGTCAATGCCATCCAACTTCTTGGATGAGCTGAAATAGAGTATCTAAATTCTAATTCATACATATTGATCAAAAGAGTTTCATTTATTTTATGTACAATTGTCGCTTGATATAGAGAAATATTTTGTCTTACCTCCTGTTTTTTGAATTAGCTCACACTTCTTAATTATGATGCAACTGACTCATAGCGTTTCAACTTCTCTGGTCTTTCAACATGTGGAGGTGTTATTGAACTCACACCCTGTAATTCCTTAAGTTTACCTGGATTTTACTGTTGCACATAGTTGATACTAGTGCCCTCCTAACATCTTACATCCATGTTTCGACCTTGTTTTATTAATGTTCAATCATCCCTCCACCAACCAAGATCTTCATCATCCTAATCGAGAAACACTAACTATGTTGGAGAGAATCAAGGTTAAGAAGTACCTGGTGAATTGGAGTTTGGGCTCCTTGATATCAAGGAAAAAAAGTAAGCAACCTTAAAACATTTTCTAGTTAAAAGAGTTGTCATTATTGATAGCTGAAAGACAGGCAAGAAAAATGTTGGTCAAGATTGATGACTACTGGAGATTTGTGTGAATGTTTGTCAAGGAGTTAGAGTTCTTGAGACTGCAATAGGCTTTCATGGATTCTGCAATCATCTGGACAGTGATCCCTGCCAATTTGGTTGGATTGACATTTAACTCGAATGGTAGATTTGTGGGAAAAAATGTGAGTTGACAACCTAGTCGTGCTAGTGAAGTGAAATATCGAGTATTATGCTTGTGCCAGCATATGCCTGCAACACCACATTGAACTGTGCTGGCACTTCTGCATGTGTTGGCACAGAAAGATATATGACTGGTGCACTAAGTTGCATACTGTTCTAGCTGTTTTGAATTTTTCTGTCAAATCATGATGTGTAATTGAACATGGAAAGAAAGTTTCCATAAAAAATCCTGCAACTTTGCTGAGCATGCAAAGATTCTTTTTTTTTTTTTGCTAAAAGCATGCAAGGATTCTAATTGAACATTCTAATCAATTGTCATCCAGGAGTGGCAGGTATGAATTGAAGGGGAATCAGTCACCACCCTTGATTTGGTTAGTAGAATAACTTTAGAGTGGTCTTCTTAACTGGCATATGGAGACTGAAGTCTGTAATGACTGATTGTATGGTGATGCATATATGCAGTTCGGCAGATCATGCCGTATCTTTTACTCAGCTGACTGCGGACCTGTAATTTCCTAGAGAGTTAATAAAGCTAATAGAGCTTGTCAGGGCTGATAGGGGTCGGTGCATTTATAAATGCTGATATAGAGTCTATACCCCTTTTTCCTATGAAAAGAAAAAAATGTAAAATCAAAAAAATATATAAAATCAAAACTAGGGAGCAGCAATAGGGGCTGCTAACCCACTAACCTGACCTGATACCGG
Organism: Phoenix roebelenii; assembly: GCA_025769935.1. Lineage (NCBI taxonomy): Eukaryota > Viridiplantae > Streptophyta > Magnoliopsida > Arecales > Arecaceae > Phoenix > Phoenix roebelenii. Next base: position 22,517,048 of record JAOXJJ010001100.1, on the reverse strand, counting down.
CCCAAAATATGGAGTTTAGGCTGAAAAATAGGTCCAATAACTATTGGGCTGAAGTTGGGTCTCAAAGTCAAAATGGAATCCTTATTGTGTCAGATTTGAGTGTAGATTGAGTCGTACACGAAACTCAACTTGATCACATATAATACATGTGGGTCTTTTTTTCTTTGCTAAAAATACATGTGGGTCTTTCATAAATAATCTTTTAACTGTTTCTCTTTCATTTGCTTCTCTGACAATGCAGAAACAATTCTCATCCCCCTTTTCCTTTCTAGGGCATCTCAAGATTCATCCTTTTTATTGTCAAGCCAACAACAAGAACACCAATGAATGTTGGTGTGATTCTTTTTCTCATCAACAATTAGAGATGATTCTCTTTTCTTCCTCACCCATCCTCCTACCCTTTACTTTGCCCTTCACTTCACTCACAGTGAAGATAGAGCTCAAATTAGCCCAACACATATCTGATAACAATCAGAAACCCGACTATTTCTTGATTATTTTCAAGTTTTTTAGTGGATATGGTTGAGGGTGAGCCTTGGTGCAACGTTAGGGTTGCTTCATTGTGACCTGGGTGTCACAGTTCGAAATACAATAATGGCCTCTCTACAGGCAGAGGGTAAGGCTGTAAAACTTTGATCCTTCCCTACAGTGGTGGAAGCCTCATGCACTGGGGTACTTTTTTTTCACTAGTGGATATGGTTGTAGGGTATAAATTCGGTGTGGATCTGGATTTTATATATATATAGTCAGGTTTAAACCAAACCTGATACAAAGTTGATCCATTGACATCCCTAAATAAATTAGGCGCCCAAATAGTTGTTGTTAGTCTTTCATTTTATGTTGAATGGTGTAATTAGGCATAACATAATTGAAAAAATACATGAAGAAAATAAAAGTGCCATATATAGCAGTCAATCTAGCCATCATCCTCATGTAGGCATGCATGTCATAAAGGGTTTGGCAGTGATGAAATACGTGTGAAGTCAACCTGTGTGATGGTGAAAAGCATATTGGCATAACAAGATTTTTGTCGACCTCCAATTGTTAGGTTATGTCACTTAAAAGATGTAAGGCAGCGAGATCAGTGGTATTGGCATGATGGACAGATTGATGCTCCAGTCATCTTTCATTGTCATTAGTTTGGTCATGTCTCCAATCTGATAGAATGAGGCTGCTTGTCAAGATCTAGATGTGTCCAACTAGTGTCTCTGTTCTTCCCATGCTTTTCCATAAATTATTGACAAATACTCTGAGCAAATGCAAGAGAGACTTAGCTTCTGATAGGAATGGATTAATGCTTCTTCACGCTTATATCATCGAACATCAATTGTCATGTCATGTTCAATACTTTGTTGACACTGAAAAATCTACTTAACTACCAATGTCGCCAGGCCTTTTTCATTTCTTTGGTTCTCATTTGCAGGGCTTATAGTTAAAGATTCATCGACGAACTTCTAGCAATAGTATCCTGGCATTTGAATACCTAGGAATGGTCCTTCTTAAATTATTTCTAACTATTTCCTGCTTGCTGCTTTTTCTGAAATGGTAAATACAACCAAGTTGCCACCAGTTTCCTGCAATGTTATCAGTGAGATGCATAAACATCAAACAAAGTGACGTGTATCACCTCATTGCCTTATGAACTTCTATCAATCCATTTCTACTATGATCATATACTGGATTTTGAGTATTTGCTAAAGGACTAGTTAGAATTACCATGACAGACATTCACTTTCTGACCAATTTTCCCTTCTTTCCCTTCCAGGACCTCAAATGGCAAGTGGGATATCAGTACACTCCAGCAGATGCTCTAGCCCAGAGCTTAAAATCCTTATCCCTCAATGACACCAGAGTACTTGCCAGGACCGTTGCGGATTGGCTCAAGCGCCTTAATCCGGAGGGAGAAGACAGATGAATCTTCATCACATTCAAATTTTAATACAGAAAACTCACAAGTGTATGTGCATAAAGAGAAATACAAGTAGAGCAGTTTTAAAAGAATCATGCACTTGTGATGAGATGTATGCTTGTCCACGCACTCGGAACCACATAACTGGTATTAATAATTTGTTTCTTGCTTGAAAACTAATTCAAGTACTATGATAGCTGACACCTGTACTTTCGACATTCTTGTCATACTACAATTGCTAATAACACAGGAAAAAGTCCAGTTATGAAATCTACCGTTGTCTGTCGTGTCAGTTAACGTAATCATTGGATACTTTATTAGATTCTTATGTTTTTGCTTGGTGAAACGCAATTCCATATTTTGCCTCAAAACTTCTATACTCTCTCTCTCTCTCTCTCTCTCTCCCCACCCTTCTCATTCCTCTTCTTATCCTGTATTTTAGGCTCCAAGCACAAGGAATTAGCATTGTGTTACTTCTAGCAATTTCATTCAAGCTTTCCCCACTTCATGGACTTTCCCATGCGGAAATGTAAATTGGCCGAGAGAATGAGACAGAGAGATTATATTATATACAATAAATAACATAGAGAGCTATTTCATTGCAAGAACTAAACTTCATTCACTCAATCTACGAGAGTCTTTAACTTTCTACTGGGAAAACAGGAAGACACTACAACTGGTTTTCTTATGAAACTAATTCGATCAGGATCTGGAACTAATCCAGAATTCCTTAAAAAAACACCTTCAAATATATCCTTCAAGCTACGGCCACCTCCACAGTCTTGGTCTTGGGCTCCGGCGGGGGGAGCTTCTCAACGACGACGGTGAGCACTCCATTCTCGCACTTGGCAGTGATGGAGGCAGTATTGGCGTCGTTTGGCAGGTGGAACTTCCTCAGGAACTTGGGGTAGGCCCTCCTCTCCAGGCGCAGGTACTTGCACCCTTCCTCCTCTCCTTCCTCTCTCTTTCTCTTCCCGTTGCTCTTTATTACCAGTATCCTGTCATCCTCCTCCAGTGCCACCTATAACCACAAATTAATATAATTTATATTCTCTCAGTTTATAACCAAACTATCCCCTTTGGATTTGCTTTATCGAAAAGAATGCGAGCTTCTCGCGACGTACGTACCTGCATGTCGGTCTTGGAGAGGCCGGGGACGTCGAGGAAGAAGGTGTACTCCTTGGGTGTCTCCAGAATGTCCACGGGGACCCCACCGAAGCCCCTCTCCTCGCCGGCTGCGCGGCCCTGGGCTCCGCCGTGGCCGGCCTGCGGCCGAGGCGACGGGGAGACGAGCTTCTCCAGCGTCTCCGGCAAGTGGAGCAGCTGGTTCAACGCCGCGTCGAACAGCACCGAATCCGCCACCGGACTCATCTTCCTCTTTCGCGATCGATGAACAAGAACAGTAGTAGGAAGTCGTCTTCGATTCTAGTCTATGGAGTGTCTCTTCCGATTAACGGAAGCGGTGGAAGCCGGAGGGAAGTTAATAAAAAGGCGGAGGGGAAGGTTCCAGAGGGATCGATAAGAAAGGGGAAGAGGGGAGAGATGGTGTCGCGCTGTCCCCTTAAATGAACGATCCAGAACAATCCTGATCTCTCATGATTCGACTCAGCCTCCGGTCGCCTTACCTCCCTCTACCCCCACACTTGACGCCTACTCGAATAGAAGCTTTCTTTTTCCTTTTCTTTTTTAAATTTATATATATTGTTTTTTAATAATATCCAATTTAATGGCCGTACAGGGTCGCTCTTTACTTTAGCCTGACCTAAGTTTGACTTCGTTGATCTGTATTTGATCCACTGATGTATATTTGGCCCGTGGTTTAGCTTCAAAACTCCTTCGGTTGGTGATTTTTTTTTTATTAAAAAAAATATTATTTAGATATATAATATCTGAAAAAATAGTTGGCTATGAAAAAAGAATAGTATACTCTGGAATAATTCATATTTGTATGAATATTTTTTTTAAAAAAATATGTAAAATATTTATTATATTTTTTAATTTTATTTAAAAGCTTAATGATATTTTTTTAAAAAATTATTTAAATTTTCAACTGATAGAAATTGAACTTTTTTATATTTTATATAGATTTTTTTATTATGAAATATGAGATTTTTATTTTTATTGAAAAGCTTTTTTTTTTTTAAGAACTCGAACTGAATATGCGGCATTTTTTAATTTTTTTTGTTGACCTTGTTCTTCCCTTCTTTCTATGAACCAAGTGAGTCTTTAATGATGGTGTTGATGGAGGAGTCTTCTCATTTATAGATGCGATAGGCCGTTGGTTGGAGCCTTGTGGTAAAGGGAGTGGCTTAGCGATCAATGGAGACAGTGGAGCACTATGGAGGTGGCAATGGCAAGATAAGAAGAGATGGAGGGGGAAGGGCATAGGTTGAAAGAGACGGAAAGTAAAGGATTGAAAAGGTGGGTGTGGAGGTCAGTCAGACTTTGAGAGGAGCGTTCGTTGAGAGGATGATTTAAGAGACGAGAGCTTGAGAGGAGGGAAGATGGAGATGGAGGTGAGCCACCCAAGGTTGCGAGTGTGGTTTTAAATCTCATCTAAATTCTAAAGCATGAGCTATTGGATCAATATCCAGTGGCTTCTATTGCTCCTTTTTTTTTTTTGGCTAATGCAGATATTTTTTACATTATGTACACGAATACATCCAATAAAGTCAGAAAACAAAATATCATGGAGTGCCCGAGGCAACTCATCCTTCTCAGCCCACATAGTACTTTCAGAATGGCTGGTCACATAGGGAGTCATCCAATCTGCAGCCTCATTAGCCTCTCTAAATATATGCTTGGCCTAAAAGGCTCCTTCATCCTTTACCATAAACCAAATATCTCGTAGCAAGGGGCAATCCAAGTCAGCACCCCTCGGACCCTCTGAATCCAATTGATTATCATGGCCGAGTCACCCTCCAAGATGATTGAGCTAGCCTATAGCAATCGCCGCGCATGTGAAAAGCCCACCTAGGTAGCCTTCAGCTTTGCACCGGAAACCGAAATGTTGAATAACTGATAGCCGTCCGTTGCCACCACTCTCGAGTTCGAGTCCCTGATGACAAAACCCACACCTTTTCTCGTGTCTCCGTCCAAAACAGAATGATCAAAGTTGACCTTGAGAAAGTTTGGTGGTGGGGCTCTAGGTGAAGAATACCATATGTGGTGCTGCATGAGCAGAATGAGAACCCTAGATATCCCGAGCTGTTAAACGTCTTTCTGACAAGATAGCACGACTGATCTCTGTCGCCTGCACCCGAGCGTGCTCGACCACAAACCTCGGTGACATGCTGTACTCGCCAAAAGTTTGAGCGTTCCTTGCCAGTCAGATCTAGTATACTGTGCAAGTCGCTCTAATAGCCTTCCAGCGCGTCTGTGGGCTGCTCAACCACCGACGAATGGCCTTTAAGAACTGATCCCTCTGACTCCAAGCATCCCATAGAGTCCTCGTAAACCGCCAAGTCCCCCTCGCCCATGCATACTAGAATAACGCATGGTACACTATCTCGTCGACACCGCATATCCTACACTTTGGAAGAATCCTCAAGCCACGTGTTTACTGAGCACCGATCTTGTCGGAAGGTGTTCCCAGACCACCTTCCATAAAAGTAATGCAACCCTTGGGTGAAATCCAAATTGCCAGATCCAAGCACACTCTGACCTCGGCTCGTGCTCCTGTCGGAGGACTTGGGAGAGATCCCCCACCCTGATGCTAGTCCCGCACAAAGAGCTCTAGACCCGAATATCCGATCCCGCACACTCCGGGACCGGAAGAGACCAGGCCCGCTCAACAAGATACACCTCGAACAACTGACACGACCTGGCATCGTCCCACTCCGCCCCTCCAGGGTCGAGGAGGTCACATACCCGTAGTCCCTTCGCTGACTCGACATTAATCATAGTCGGCCAACGCCTCAAAGGAAGGGCGTCCACTCACGGGTCACTTGCCACATCAATACTCCGCCGATCACCTATTAGCCATTTGGTATTTGCCGAAGCAGTTGGCAGATTCCGCCCAATCTCACGCCACATGAAAGAACATCAGCGCCCACTCCAAGCCACCCCCTTAGAGCGCACTCAGCCATATCTAGCTACCATAACCTGACTTCAGAACCCTTGTGGCCCCAGCATAAATCATACCATATGTCGAGCAATAAGCGCTTCACGCCTCTCTTGGAGAGGCAGCACCCCAAGATCGCCCTCACTAAAAGGCAGGCACACACTCTCCCAAACCACTAAGTGCACCCCGTGGCCTCCTCCATGCGACCCCCACAAGAAGCTCGGAAGTAGTCGCTCGATCCTCATCAGTACTGTCACGCCCCGGATCCGGATCCGTGACACGGCCGTGCTATTGCCGACTACTGCCCACAATAGCACGCAGCCTCGTACA
>JAOXJJ010001100.1:22487207-22510646 GCA_025769935.1 Phoenix roebelenii | reverse complement strand
TCTTCCCGGTTGCCACTCTGGTAGTACTGCCCACAGTAAAGAAAACTGGGCCCAAACCCCTAGCTGGGCCTATCTCTTATTGGTCCTAGTAGGTTATGGGCCCGTACATTACAAGTACTGTCTTTGGCACCACCATGTTGGGCATGACATAGATGAGCATGGAGCCTAGCGTTGATTTAACCAGCGTCAATCTGCCCATCATAGAGAGAAACGACGCCCTCCAATCCTTCAGCTTGCTCTGGACCCACTACACCAGACCAGAGTACTCGGCCACCCGCAACCTCCTGCCTGTGATGGGTACATCTAGGTAGCTCCAGGTCCCTTCTGCTCTGGCATCTCTAGTATCCTTCGGATCTTCCGTCTAACCTCGCGCTTTGTGCTTGGACCGAAGAAGATGGTTGACTTTTGAAAGTTCTCTCTCTACCTCGACGCTGTGCAGTAATCCGCCATCACTCCTTTAAGAATTTGTGCATCCGTTGCCCTCACCTTGGTCAAAAGAAAACAATCATCAGCAAAAAATAAATGAGAAATAGGTCGGGTCCTTAGGGTTGGAATGTAAGCCTCTAGTGCCCGGTTCGCACATGTGGCCTGCAATGCACGCGATAGAATATCGAAACAAATAATAAACAAGTAATGGACATCCTTGTTGGGTGACGGCGTGTCGATGACTAGGATAGAAAAACTCGGCCCCGAAGGCGCCCCAACACCCAATCTATTCAAATCCAGTGGAAGCCAAAGCTCTGCGGTGCTCGCCTCTTTTCTATAATTCTACACGTGCGCATGCAAATCACCAAACGTACTGTAGAGACATCGCTTTGTATCTCTGCCACGTTTCGTAAAAAATCCTTCTTCCATCTGTTCATCCATTCCAGTCGGTAAATAATGACCCCTTGGCTCATCTTCCTCCGTGACAGCAATATTTCTTCGCGCTCCTCCCCAATCTCTCCATGCGTCCCCTTCCTCCGTATCTTTCTTAGTGACTCTGCAAGCGCGAGTTTAAGAGCGAGACAAGCCAAAACCAGGCTTAGCTTGCTCAAGATTAACTTAAACTAGCTTTAAATACTAATATATAGATAATTTATGCATTATATATCATTTTATTATCTATGTAGACGTGGTTTTACGACTATTTTTATTATAAATTAATATCTATAGTATAAGTTAATATTGAAATATGAATATATAGAAAACAGAATTGGAATGCCCCATCAGTCTGCCTTCTCTGCGGCCTCGAGGAAGAAACCATACGTAGATCATCTCTTCATAGCATGCAACTACACAATCCATTTGGTAGAAGGTCACCCAAAAGTTATATATCTTCCCCTCCTCTTCCCAGTTTCATAGAAGAATTGTGGACTAACTTGAGAAAGCACACACGCAGACACCAGACAGTGGCTTAAGACTGGCCAGGGGACTGTCTGCTCTCCACTATATGCATGCTGGTGCTTATGGAAGGAGAGAAACAACCTTCATGAAAGTGCTACGCCTGTGTAACTTCCTTCCGGAAAACTGGACTTCATGCCGCAACGGGAAATCTATACCAATCATCGTTCTCAAAAATGATGAAGATAGAGTGCATGCACTAAGAATGCTGCTGTTCTCCCATGTCAACCTTCACCCATGAAATATTATATTACATTATATCATAATACATTGATATATTATGTTATATAATATCAAATTATGTTATATTAGTATGCTATAGTATACAATATTATATTACTATATTATAATAATAGTATATTACATTATAGTAATATTATATTATATTATATATTTATGTAATAATACATATTATATTTTATTATGCTCTATTGTATAATACTATGCAATAATCTTTATGATCATTTTGTCATACCAAAAATAATTTCTTAATTTATTTATCAAATATATATTAAAGTATTGTTGTACCGAATAGCAAATAACTTTTTATAAAAGTTTTACTTCAAAAAAACTCTACTGTTAGTAACTCTGCCAAATGGAGCTTTAATAGTTATTACAAGGCATTGAAAAGCCAAATATAGTATATACTTGATGCATTTTCGTGGTTGTTCATTGCCAATAAAATGCATATGTTCATGTGTAGTTATACATGGTAAATAGGTAAGGTCTAGTTCAGATTGTATCCATTGCATTTAGTTGATTCAAATGGAAATATTTCTTCAGTTTGTTGCCCATAAGGAAAGACAGGATGTTAAAAGATGAGTACAAAGTACTAGCATCACTTTTGCAAAGGTTTTCTCTTAAATAAATCTCACATAAATAGTTTGAGATCTTCTAGCACTATTTCTGGATTATTTAAACAAATCGCAGACAAACATCCAAGATCAATTGCTTCTTAATCATACTGAGCTCTAAACATGGGAAATCATACGGAAGAGGAATTGAATATTGGAAATCCTATTGATGCATATCCTTAAATATGCCGAAGATTTAAACTAAGAATTGAAGATAGGTACCAAAACATAATGCTAATGTGGGTTGCACTTTGATCATTTGTACAAGGTTCAAAAGAATGATCATTAATTCATAACAGCCATTATAATGGTTTTAGGTTGCCTCTGCTATATTACATATATAATAACAAGGGAAAAGATTATTGACATTATTACAAGTTACCAAGCATTACAATAATCATTGTAATACATAGCCATTGTTTTCATTTCTATCTTTATCTAAGCATGGTATTATTTCTTTTCAAAGTTGAACTTTTTGCACCAATTCCTTTGCAGAAGAGATTGTGTGGCCTGAAAAATATTTTTTTATCGTTGTAATACATGGCCATTATTTTCATTTCTATCTTTATCTAAGCATATAACTCAAATTTTTGCATCAATTCCCCTCCAAAAGAGAATGTGGCCGGAAATTTTTTTTTTATGAGGAGAATAATCATTGACAGAATAATGCTATTATGTTTCCATTTTCGTTCATTATTGTCTATTATAATGCCATTACAACAACTGTTATCACAATGACAACCTTAATACAAAAGAATTTGAAATAGTATACATTGTGGCAAATAGTAATTGTCATAACTATTATAACATTCAACAACAATTTTGGTGGGGGTTCTCTTATAATTGAATAACACCTTATGGAAATTTTGATTAGCACAATAATTTAGTGCTTAGTATTTTTTATTAGTGTTTGGCATATGCATTGCATGAGCTAGACTAATATAAGTTAGCATGTGCGCAAACATATATAAAATAGAATAGTGCTAAATGATAGAAGATGTGAGATAGCCATAATAATTTCCACAAAGCTTATTATTGCCCATCAAAAGAAAAGATGGGGAAAACATGATTTATAGTTATACCATTTTGATTGTCAACAATACATGGAAATCGATTAATCTAGATGAAACAAGCAAGCAGTGCTCCACAACACAAAATATGGCCTACTTACCATGATAACCAACATTTCTTTTTTTTGAGAGAAAATCATGACCAACATGTTAAGACACTAAAAAATATATATAATTCCAACAACAAATGACAAGACAATAAATTGAACGACAAATTTCCTCAAAAAAAAAAAATGAACAACAACCAAAACAAGGACTCGAGTTTTCATTTCCACCATTAAAGATGGAGTGTGAGGTCAATCTTTCTTTCCTTGTTATCTCTGCCATCTTTGACCTTATTGCCATCTTGTTGAAGGTTTTGGTTTATGTTTGTCGAGGATGATGGTTCTGCCATGCTTGCTTGCACTGTATTAGGCCTTATCTCTGAACATGCATTAAGCTGAAGGCGATAGTTTCTTTTCCAGTTCAGAAACTTCAAATGCTCTTCATTTATTAGCATTGCTCTATCATTAGAAGAACCATTAAAAGAATACTCCGAAGAGAACCTTTGTCCATGACTTGTTGCTCCATGAGTATGGTAGAGGTATTTTGCGATATGAAAAGGATGATAATTTGTAGGTGCAGGCGTAGTGTGATATGGCGAGTATAATGGAAGGCACAAGTTTCCTTGACGAGTATTGTGTAAAAAAGTTGTTGGCATTGAAACAAATGGATTTTGTATACCATGAATTTCAATCTCCTGTTTGGTCTTTTTAGCAATCTCTCGCTCGTTTCTATGGCCATTCTGATGGCCACCAAGAGCTTGTGAGCTTGTGAAAGCTTTGTCACAGTATTGGCACATAAAAAGTTTTCTTCTTGCTCCTTTCTTTTCTACTAATTCCGTTGATTTGCCTTTCATTTCTTGATTGGCCATTCTCCTAAACAATTAAACCTAAATCACGAGCAGAAAAAAGTGTCATGTTCTTCCAAAATTATGTTATGTGGTTTAACCTTGTAAAAGTGCAAACAAGAACTTGAATATTAGAAGAGAGGATCTAGTAACATTGAGATAACTAGAAGAGCAAAAGAGCAAGGGGATAATAAAGAAGTATGGAAAAAAATATTAGCAAAGAGAAGATCATGATGCAAATTTCTTAAGAAGAATAAGGTATATTAAAAATTTTAAAAATGAAACACTAAAAAGAGAGGAGAAAGAAGATAGAAAACTTACCGCTAGAGGAGGGAGATCAGAACAAGAGTGAAGAATAATGGCCGTAAGTTAGATGTTGTTATGCACAGGAATGATCTTGTTTTATAGATAGGGGTGATCTTTCTTTGGAAATAATAAATTCTTAATTTCTAATAAGTGACCTCTTTTGTTACATGCACATATCAATCTTGAAAAGACAACTGATTTTGAAAAGATTTTGTAATTGAAGGTGTATATCTTTGGAAATTATGGGTTTATGACAACTTTTCTTTCCTTAAGCTCTTGGTTCCTCCCCCTTTTACTCTTCTTGAGCAAATGTGCTATTAACTTCTTTCTGATCTCTTATATGAGACACCGAACTCGGAAATACATTGAACCAAAAAAATATATCTATAAAAAATTAATAACTTACTATTAGAAGTAGAAATGCTTACAAGATGATCATTATAAAAATTTGCTTCATGAAAACTAGTACTTGCCTGAAATTGCTTTTCCAGCCATTTCAATATTTGGAATGTACACATGGAAAATTATAGAAGAAATAGTTGTTTATTAACAAAGTAAAAGGTTTATGGGAACATAACTCTACTAGGTTTAGCCTTGGTAATGTATACTTGTTATTCATGTATTATAAAATTTCAAGTTATAAAATTTCTAGTACAAATGATAAATTTTTAGACATGATGGCCAATCTTATTATACAATATTATATTATGTATTTCATTGAGCTAAAATGTGCATTCTTTAATTTGGCTAATTATGTTAAATGAACTTTATGTGTTTTTTTCTAATACATGGTGAAATTTTATGGCCAATCTCTTGATCCAATGATCTACTAGGTTTAAGCCTTTTCATATTGTTATCTTTTCACCAACAATTCATATAATACTCCATCTTTTTGACAGTTGAAATTAAAGGCAAAACAATGTTTGAGGACGTGGTAAACATGCGATCTTGATCATTTTTTATTTAATCTAATACATATTAACAAATATGATATCAATTGTGATGATTTCAACAATTTAGGAGATTCATATATATATATATGTATATGTATGTATGTATTCTTGTGCCAACTTGTACCATGAGTTATATAAATTAAAAGATTGATGCTATCTATTAACACATAAAAAATGCCATAGTTAGTTTCCTACTTCTATATTCTATGAGTTGAGCAAAGAGGATCAAGCACAAGGAAATGATTCATTTCTAGAGCCGAAGATCGTAGTTCTTGAACGAGCAATCAAAAAGATTTTGGAGCATCCTCGAGGTTAAGTACGGTTCCTCTAATGATCGTAGCAACAAATACTTCTTAACGAGCTCTAATATAAAAAGATTTATAAGTAAGTATCTCTTGTAAAATATGTGCAAGACCAAATTCCTCTAGAGCCCCAACTTTCATTTCTCCTACTCATTATCCCCCTTGCTTGGCCCTTCCTCTAAGAGAGAAAACGCCCTGCCTTGATGCTCATTTGGTAGTTTAACTAAAAAACTCTATTAGATAATTGTATTTTGAATACCATGTATAGTAGCATCGAGAACCACATGTTAGTTGCTCTTTATTGAAGTTATTAGTCCAGTCTCATATGACGAAAAAGCTTTTAGGTCAGCACATATAGTATACCTAGTCTTTCACCTTGTGGAATTTCATCAAGCTATTCACCTGCCCCTCTTACTTCTTATGTCGTCAGCAGATATAGACTTAGCTTATAGCGGACATCAATGCTCTCTAGCTCATAATACTAGTAATACTCCTATTTATTCCTCTTCGGCTTTAGAAAGAAGGTTAGCCCTAGCTAAAGCTTAGCAGAATTGATTTCTCACTGAAAAAAGGATAGTCATCAACTTCTAGTTCAAAATTCTTGAAAATCAGATTCGCATTCTTGAAAATTAGCACTTTTCCAAATCCAAAAAAATAGACAAGATTCTAGGATTATTCTTTGGTATACTTAAAATGCTAAAAATTTATATATTCTCTGAGTTTGCATAGATATTAAAAAGATAGTTACCATAATAAAAAAATATTGCTTGTTAAAAAATAAGGATCGTCCGAAATCATTGGTTCTTATTAAAATGGAAATAATGGTTATCGTTTATCTAATTCAATCCTAAGATAAATTTTTGTTGGAACTAAATGATAGTTGGAAATAATTATTTAATTTGTTGTCTTGTAGTTTTTCATGGGATCTAGATGGGTTCCATATTTAACTATGTTTTTCTCTAGATAAAGATAATCTCTATCAAGTTAAGAAAAAGGAAACTACTAATAATTAATAATGCTGAACCATGTAATCAAAAAGTGATGTGTGGATTAATGCAGGAAGAAGGGTAAAGGATCTCTTTTTTTTCTTTATTTGAGAGAGTAGGATTTTCTTTAACCTAAAATAAATTAGACAGCTTAGTATCCTTGTGTGAAATTACTCGATCAATCAACAAAAATCAATTCCTTTTTTGGAAAAGGTCGATCAATATGTTTTTTTTTTCCATTGCAATGATTCTTCTAGAAATTGTATTCTGACAACCTTCCATGGAGACTATGGCAACAGAAGGAATCGTATGTGTGTGAGATCGGGTGGACTATTACTTGAATTGGAGAGGAAGGGTGACTAGAAAGAGTAGTGTGCAAGCATGGCTCACTTCACTTTTCGATGCTTGGCTCATAATTGTCAAAATATGTTGAAAAATGAAAGAGGAAGCAGGAGATGTGTATCGGCCAGCAATGCATGGGAAGCTTTAGTTGGTTCAAATATAGCCCTTCGATGCTACCACCTTCCTAACTTTATCGGATCATGAGATATACTTAGGAAGATGGTGGATACATGGTTTTGAGGTGACTAGTGAATCCAAGAGAACAAGTGCTATGAAAAGTTTGCTATGCCATGCAGTATAAGGGACTAATGCAACTCATGAGAATCAATACATGGGAATAGTTAAATGCTAAGTTGAAAAGACTATAATATGTGAGCTCATGAAACATTTTATGTGCACTAGCAATTGCACAGAAGCATTATCCCACAAATGAGTAGGCCTTGCTATTTGACTATAGTTTTCCTTTCAAGAGATATTAATCTCTGTTATTTTAAAAGTTAATTATTAACAATCTAAATTTTAGCCATACTTTTCATGAGAATAGTTTGATTGTATCTAGATAATACTATACAGAATGCATACATTAATATATATAATTTTCAAATTAGAATTCAACAAAACACTATGTATAACAATCTCAAAGTATTAACTTGGGATAATTTCTTAAAAAATTAACCTACCAATATTTATAATTATAGTTATAAACCATCTAGGAAAAGGAAAAAAACTGAGACTAAAAATATTTTTATTTATAGGTAGAGCAAAATTTATTAACTTAATACAATGGCATTCTTCATTTAGGAATAGACAAATAACACACACACACACACACACATATATATACACTTAATACATGTAGCTCAGACTAAACAATGTAGAGTTGGAGAAATGGGGGGGTTTAACATGAAAAGCCATGATATATACATGTTGGTGCCCAACATGACCCAAAAACTTAGCAATTAGATTTTGAGCCCGATCATATATATATCAATTCTTGTTTATCACATTATTTTATTATGTTTGGAACTGATCCTCACAGGTTATCTTCAACAAGTTCCTCCTTGACGTCTAAGCCTATTCAACTCCTTCAAGTTAATTTGGTCCATTACTTCATAATCAAATTCCAACCTTGCTACTCTTCCAAGTGCACCATGCACGTTACTCTTCAAGCGCCCCATATATCGATCATTGCCCCGATCCAGCAGCCCTACTCTTTTAAGTCATGTTTCACCATTGCAACTCCAACCTAAGGAGCATTTAGCTCTCCAAGAGCCATGTTTCACTATTACAAGAGTTTGCTCTTCTAGAAACAGTGCTCGGACCGGTGTTCCAACCCAATATGTTGCTTCATCAGAATCCCCCCTTGCTAAATACTAGAGAGTTGTCCACAATTTTTAGCCATTAGCTCTGATTCCACTTGTTAGGGGAGATGGAGTCGAATGCCAAATTCCTTGATGATGAAGTCCAATCATGTATATCAAAACATATATATTCCGTTTGGGACTAATCCCCAAACTTGATCTTCAGCAAGAATTTAACTTCATATACAAATTAAAAACAAAAATCATTAAAGAGTATAGTGTTGAGGATCGTGTCCAGAATTATCCCACAGAGAGTAAATGGTGTAAGGGAGAAGGGATGATATAGATATTCGAGATCAAAATTTAATGATTTAAGCTTTTAAGTTGAGTTGGGTTGCAACATGCATGTCAAGTGCTTCTGATATTAGGATTCCTGTCTCCTCCAACCAGTGGTATCTGAATTGAGGGTTAAAAATCTTTGGCCAATTCCTGAGCTGTCAAGGCACAAGAATAATTGCCTCTTGTAAAAAAAGTAGCAGTATGTGGTCAATTCCTGAGCCATGGGGTGGAGCTTCATGCAGCCTGAAAAAGTATCTCTTATGCGAGGAGTGTACTTGGTGCAGACAGTGGATGCCTCGAGGGGGACTTCTCTACAGTAATCGATTGAATATGGAGAGTGGATCGGTATGGGGATAGCCATCCGTTGCTTTGTGAGACCCGCAAACTGGTTAGGCAGTTAGGCTCCTTCTAGGCAGCACATGTGTATCGAAAAGCGAACAGAGTTGCAGACTAGATTGCCTCCTTTGTTGCGCAGCATTTCGGAGAGTTCATCTGGACGAGTGCAGCAGATATACCTTTTTTCTTATATTACCAAAGAAAAAGAGAAAAGCACTAGAATATATAATTGGCTATTGTAAAAGAATAGTAGCATGTGGTTTGCTGAAGTGCAATCATGGAGGTCATGGTACACCAAATGGATGGGTCTTGGAGTGGAGTACTGCATGTAGATTATGTTTAGTCTCATACTGAATAATCGTATCTTCGGGTGGAGATTGTTGAGGTTCACATGAGAGGTTCGGTCCCTGCATAGACCGAGATAGAAGGGTTGGTGTAGATGATTGGACTAAAATCCTAATAACTTATTATGGGATCCGTAGTAGGCGAGAAAATTACCTGTCTGATCGAGTACTATGCTATTAATCGATCTTTACCTGTCATTATTATGTGTGCTTCTGGAGGAGCGCGCATGCAAGAAGGAAATCTTTTAGGTTGAGTGGGTTTCCAACAGGTATATATGTCAACTCTTTCTTGTATTAGAATTTAGAACTCCTCAGCTCCTAAATAGATAATCCATGAGAAACTGTTTGTGATCTATCTGGACTAGTTTCATCTTTCTAGCACTTCTAACAATAACATAAAGCTGAAACCAATTGAAACGATAATATAAACAGGGACTGACTTATGAATAGTTACTAAATGATATGTAAAAAGAAATATACAAAAACGTTTTGATCAATAATTCAATTTAAAAAAAAAATCACCCATACTTTTATCTTGTTGCTAGTTGGTTTGGACTTCGAACTGTTGCCAATGGTGCGTCTTTCTTTATTCTTTACACGCTAACATATGTAAAATCCCTAATTTCTTCATTCACTTCGAACTGTTCCAAACTCTGTCCTCAATTCTCAGAACAACCCAATGGTCATGGAAATGGAGTTCCATTCCTTCTAATAGTATAAAATGTTATCTATTAGCAACTCAGATGTACGAAAATGTGATGACAGATATTCTTCATAACACCAAAGCCAAGACCTTTGCTGACTAGCTAGTTGTATCCTATTTGGATTCTTAGCTGCGTATAATTTGCACCGCAGAGTAATATATAGCACTTAATAGCTACCATATCATCCGATCGCGAAGACGGATGGCTACCAAATTGGATGCCCCTATATGAATATACAACACTCGCTGTTGATAGCCATCTGTCTCTTGATAGCGGCCATCGAGAAGTACAATACTTTATAGTGCAAAATACGCACATCTTGCTTAAAATACTTTAAGCACATAAGCAGGCAAGCTTAGTTTACGTGATTGCAACCAAGTATCCGTTTAAATCACATCTTGCTATCTCTTGCTAAACAAGGTCATTATCCACAGGACTCCTGGAGGCATGAAAGAGAAACGACCAGCTAACTTCCTACTCAAAACTGATGGCGAAGTTCCTTCAGATTTAGAACTGAGCAGCATGTATAGCCAATCAAGTGATCGAATCCAATTAGCTGAACTGCTCTTGCGTGCCACACAGGACTCAAACAATTAGTAAAGACTCATGCCACCCAAAAAAAAAAAAAAATTAAGATCGAGAAGTTCGAACAATTATAACGCAGATTAATGTAAGTCCCCTGCCCATCATGGTTGTTTTGATGCACTAAACTGATCACATTGTGATCGACCAGAACTCATGCAACGTAAACATATAAGTGGGAAATATATGGAGCAACATGTCATCTTCTGGGCATGGATCATTTGCGGAGCTGTGCCCTGCCTCCTGACTTGATAAACGTATATAGCTTATACTTCACAGAATATCGATGCTGATGGTCGTTTTGCCTTCTAAACACTATCGTGCAAGAAGGCTGGGCCAGCCTAAACCTGAATACATGGAGGAATGTGGAAGATTTGGAAGGCAACCCAGTGTATCTAACGAGAAGACTATATTGTCTACGTACAGAGTAGCTACCTATAAGATATTGAAAAGCCTGACATGGTACAGATTCATCTGAAACAAAATGTATCCATCCATGTTGATTACTGTAAGTAAGTTTAAACTCAGACTACATTTGCATGGCATTTTGAGTAGCCCAAAATGAAAATGTTTGTACAATTTGCTAGTAGAAAGAAAGAAAGTACAAAGTTGAGTGGTGCTAGTAATTACTTTGGAAAGGTCTTAAACAAACAATGCATCGATCACATTCAAGATTTTCTAATACCACTTTTTGGAAGTTTTTTCGTTTAAACAAATTACATACACAAATATTCAAGATCTGTCACATTGTTTATCTTATTGAGCTCTGAACATGGAGAATAATATTTAGAAGAGGAACAGAGAGATCTAAGGTCTATATTATTATAAGATTCGAAATCTCAGAGGTGCATATCCATAAATATGTGGGAAGCGTTAAAATAGGAAATGAAGTATTAGTAAAACATAATGTTAATGTGAGTTGGACAGTATTAATTTTGGTGCATAACATTTCTTTTAGATTATGGTTCGTGCAATGTATGAAGAGAACTGTATAAATCCATATAATTATTCAACGAATAACTTCGTATCTATAGTAGTTTCTAACACATGCAATGCACTTGATGATTGATATATAACTCTTCAGAAATAAGTTGCTTACAGAAAAACTCTGACGAAATTTGCTTTCTTATAAAACTACATAATTGCCATTGCATGGGGGACGCATGTACATGCACATACGGAAAAGAAAAGCATGCTGAATAATAGCAGATATACAATAGCTATAATAATTTACACAGATTAGTGTTATCTACCAAACGTTAGGAAAAAACTTGTTTAACACCTAATACGATTTTCATCATCTAAAATGCATTGAAATCAATTAATCCGGACAAAATATAAAGAGCAAAAGTCGTAAAACGACTCCTAGGATAAAAGACATCATGCGCCACATATCAACGCAAGACACTACAATGGTGTAAAAGATAATATATAAAGAACAACAAGAAGACCTAGAACTTTAATCCTCAACTCTGCCATCATAGATGGAGTGTGAGGTCAATTTCACTCTCCTTATCATTCTTGTCATCTTTGATCTCATTTTCATTTTGTTGAAAGCCTTGGTTTACATTTGTGGAGGATGATGGCCCTGCCATGGTTTCTTCTCGTATTACATTAGCTCCTATCCTTGAAGGTGTGCCATGTTGAAGATGATAGTTTTTTTGCCAGTTCAGAAACCTCATATGGCCTTCATCTGTTGGCATCTCTCCATGGTAAAATTTTTTGAAAGAGTACTCAGGATCCGGCACCGCTCCATGGGAATTGTAGAAGAAATTTGGCATATGGTATGGGTGATGACACGTAGATGCAGGCATAATGTGAGATGGTGAATATAATGGTAGATGCATATTATTTTGAAGAGGGTTATATGAAAATGTTCCACTCTGCATACCGAAAAGATCGACCTTTCGTATGGCTCTTTTGGCAGCCTCTCTTTCTTTTTTGTGACAATTCTGATGGCCGCCAAGAGCATGTGAGCTAGAAAAAGCTTTATCGCAGAATTGGCATGAGAAAAGCTGTCCCTTTTCTTCTTTCTTCTCCAGTTGTTCTATTGATATGCCTTTCAATTCCTTGTTGGCCATTTTGGTGAAAACAAATTAAACTAGGACAGCAAAAAAAAAAAAAATCATGTCAAGATATTTCAAAATAATCTTATATAGTACGATCTTGTAAAAACTACAAATATAAAACTGGAATAGCAAAAAAGAAAATCTGATGGGATTATTATGAAAAAAGAATATTTTCAGAAGAGATATAAGAGTGCAAGAGAATGAAACAACATTTAAAAATAGTAGCAAATAAAAAGAATGAAACAGATTTATTAAGAGATATAGATAAATACAAACTATTAGAAAAATAATATAGAATGATAGATAAAAGAAGATAGAAAACTTACTATGAGAGGGATAGAGAATGGAAGAGAAATGAAGAACAATGACCTCGAAGTTAGATTTGTTATGCGTGAGAATAATCCCTTTTTGTAGATAGTGATGATCTATATTTGGAAACCGCAAATCTTAGATTTCAAATGAATGGCCTCTTCTCTTACATGCACATCAATCTTAAAAAGATGTATAAGTTTTAAAAGAAGATTTTGCAACTCGACAAAATAAATCTTGGAAAATTATAGGATTAATCTTTGACAACTTTTCTTTCCTTATGTTGTTGATTCTTCACCCTTGTACTCGTCTTAAATAGATGTGTTATTAATTTCTTCCTAATCTCTCATATAAGACATCGAACTAGATAATATGTATATAAGAAACTAATAATTTGGCATAAGAAGTTGATGCTCTCAATAATTATTTCTTCAAATTATTTGAATATTTGAAGCATATACTATAGAGAATGATATAATAAATAGTTGTCGATTATCATATCAAAGCAAAAAATCTATGGCAATATAGCTTTAATCAATAATGTATAACTTTTATTCGTTATTATTGTTCTTGATTAGCAGACATGCCATAGAATTTTAAATATCAATACTAACTTTTAGATAAAATTGTATGCTTATCTTGTAGGATTGTATTGTTATCACATGGAGCCAAAATAAATGTATAATTTTGTTTGACTAATTGTATTACGTTAATAGCATGCAACCATTAATAATTTATTTAGTATTTGATATTTTTTATAGTTAAAATTACATGTATAAAAATATTTAAGAATATAGACAATATAAATCTGGATCTTCTTTAATTAAATGTAATATATAATAGTACGTATGAAATTAATTTTAAAATTTTAAGTGACTCACTAGTTGAGCTATATTCTTATACTAAAATGTATGATAAGTTTATGTCAATAAAAAATGATCACCATCTAGTCAATATATAAAATAAATTATTATTTTTATTATTTTTAAAATTTTATAAAGAATAATTTTCATTACATTGATATTTAAAAAATTATACAATACAATAGCATTATTTCTTTCCAAAATTAGAATAATACTAATATTTATAAATTTTAATTCAGAGTTTTGTTAGAATTAAATAATAGATGTTAGTAATTGTTACTAGCTTGTTATTATGTAATTATATGTAAGATTTAGATAAAATCCAGATTTATTTTGTATTTTATCTCTTGATAAAGATAATAACCTTCAAATAAAAGAGATTAGAGAATGAATGGACATAATAAAAAAAATATTTTTTGTTATTTGGCTTTAATATCTCCAATTATTTCAATATTTGGAGCATATAGAATGGAGAACAAAAGAATAAATAATTGTCGATCATTTAATCAAGATAAAATTTCATAATTTTTTTCGTAAGTTTAATATTGCTAATGCATATCTTTTTATTCATTTCTATCATACAAGATAAGTAGATGTGTTATAAAATTTTGAGCATCACTATTGTTTTAAATAGAATTATATAATTATCATATAATATTATGTTGCACTACTAGAGTAGCCAAATGTATTATTTAGTTGATTAGTTTTGTTATGATAATTGGAATCAATTTGGATCTTTGATACATGCATAGGTCATATAAGAATTCTTCATCTAGTGATCTTGCATATTGTCCATAGTTATAGTCAATTACAATTAATTAATATTCAATCATGTTCATACTTAAAATCTAAAAAGAAAAATATTTAGGATATAAGCAATATAAATTTTGTTTCTTTATATTTAACATGATGTATATTTACAAATACAATTCCAATTGAGAGGCTTTTTATGCTTCAACGAATTGAATACTTTTTACAAAAAAAAATTGTGCATAATGAGTTATGTAAGCTAAAAAATCATCTACATCAATTCAACGAATAAGAATATCATTTTCAAAATTTTTATATTTGTATAGGATATTCAAAAAAATTGTGACACAATTTTTTTTAAAAAAAATATAATCCAAAATATTATTTTTTTAAAACAAATATATATAAATAGTGTTATTTATTCAATTTAGTTAGAAGCTAGGTTTTGTAAGAATTGAATTCTAATTATTACCAATTTTTAGCAGTTTGCTGCTATATAATGATATATAAGAATTTAATCAACCCAAATTTTGATTGCAGTTTACCTCTACGAAAAGTAAGTAGAAGAATAGAAAATAAAGATTTCTTAGACGTAAAAACATAATAATTTTCTTTTCTTGTAGTTATTATTTTGTTTTGTAGGAAGAAAAGAAAGTTCCTCTCTATACTCCTAAAAAATATTAATTTACACTATTTTGATAATTAATATTTATAAATTAACAATTTTTTTGTTATCACCATTAAATAATTAAATATTTTTTTAGTTAATAAGAGTGATAAATAATGGTTGATATACTAAGATAACAACTATAATACAATGATTATGTAAAAAAATCAATTATGTAAATATATAACTTAACTAACTTAATTACCAACTCATATGTTAGAATAATTTGATTGAATCTTGTTTATGTAATAAAATAAGCTTATAATAAACCTTTTTGAATTACAAGACATCAATATATTTATAGTAATAGTTTGAAAGGTGTTATTCTATGGATACCAATAGATATAAAAAAATAGAAAGAAAAATTCTATTTTTTAATTTTAAATCAGCAAAATATGACTTATAAGAAAACATTTAGTGCAGGAATAATAGGTGACTATAATATAGGTATGATTTGTACATTGAGGAGACAATCACCAATTGAAAGTATAATAAATCTAGAAATGCAATTCATATACAATATAAAAAAATATTTTTCAAGGATAGATTGTAAAAAGTATCTATATTATTTTGAAGAATAAAGAAGAAGAAAAATAATTATGAGTAGCCAATTGATATTCACTAGTTAATAATAATGTAATATCCAAAACTTTAGGTATAAAAAAATACTTATCAACAATTAATGCATAACAAGAAATATATATGGGATAACATTTTTATTAAGGATTAACTGTAACAGATACAAATGATACCTATATATTACTACTTTAGGTTTGAGATCATTTTTTAAAAAAGACTAATCATTTGAATAATATGGAATGCTATGTATTGCATAGGCATCTAAATCCAGCAAGAGATCAATAATTAGTTGGAAACGTCTAATAAAAATGTATGTTGGTTGTTGAAAATCGTTGAATATCATTTTTCCATATATAATCATGAAAATTCCATTACTTAGACTGAATAACAAAAACTTTGTGTAAATATTAATTTAGTATTAGTAGCAACTGGTAACATGCAATGTATTTCAAAAATGAATTAACAATAAAAGCTTGAAAATTGAAAGATAAGAAAGACAAAACATAAAAATTAGAGAAAGAGCATCAATATTTTTATTATTTTTATTTTTTTAAAAAAAGGTCCGATAGGTTGGGATGTGGATGAGAGATAGGTAGTGATTTTTTAAAAATAAAGTCCGACTAGTTTATGACGTATAGGAGAGATACTATAGATGAAAGATCAATGTATTAATTATATTTTTTTTACAAATATTTATGAAGAGATAAACAAAGGTATCCTCATCAGATAATTTGATAGATGAAATCTAATATGAAATATACCTATTTCATTCAATAATATAACACAAATAATAAAATTTAGTTATTAAATATCAATACTTATAGAATATATAATTTTATTTAGCACGGTAATATAAGGATCTTGATACAAGAAATAACTAAATATCTAAGTCCATAATGATAACTTATTTGATAACTTTTTTCTCAGTACATTACAATAACTAGCTAGATTAACACGCATAAAAATAAAACCAATATAAAATGGAAAACTTATAATTGTTAAATATAGTCGATAACTATCTAGGACAAAAAGAGTAAAAGTAGAATATCCTAAAATAAATGGGTCAAAACTAATAAATGTATATAAAGTTTATGCTAATGCATGCCTAACTATTTGCAAATCATTTCGATGAGAGTTTAATGTAAGCATATCATTTGAATAAAGACTATGTGTGATGTTTGTATAGAAATGAATTGATTAAGTTTTGATGATAAATTTCTAATTTATTTATTAAAAAGGTAGAAATGATTAGAGTTAAGTTGGAAATCTTGGGACATGACTAATTTGCTCATAATTATATGAATCGGGTGAGTCATGCATATCTTAAATAAGAAAAATAAATATTACAAATTAATACAAATTTAAAAGAAAAATAAAGTTGTAAGATATATAATAAAATGTGTAACAATTTTTAAAAACTAACTCTTAAAATGTTGCATATAAATAATAACTTGTGCTGATTTCAATGAATAACCATCGAATCGAAACATAAAACTTCTCTACAATTAACCTACTAATTAAAATACTTTTGGGCTAATACAAATCTTTATAATCAAATCATTTTTATATATTTTTGTACAATACAAAACAAGAAAATATACAATTTTGTATGTATATTGGAAGCATAGACATACCCTATAAGAAAATTGATGAGAAAATACACTACATTATTTTTTAATCTAATGGATCAAATGGTTGGTTTTGCATCCTCTATTACATATAAACTTTAAATTTCTAGATAATAAGAAATATAATATTCATCTAATAATGCAAATTATAACAATGTATAGATAAGCAAGTCGTTATCGTGTCCAATTAATAATGTAAAGTGACTGGAGTTTTAGGAAAAAATATTATCCAAAAATTAAAAAGATATACATAAGTGAAAAGCTTGCATTCTTAATTTAGAAATTTATAACTCATCATGTTTTAAGTCAAAGAAAGATTGGCCTTAAATTAATTATGTGAGAATAATTATTTGACAGAAAAAGAGAGTTGACTCAAATATATTTTTTTCCGACTCACCATGTAACCTGAATTATGTCAAATTTGGTCACTTTTCTTTTTTTTGGAAGTAACCATGTCATATGAATTTTTTTTGCCAATGGCCAACTTAGCCGTGTTATGACTTGACTCACTGATCTTATAACCATGGTCAAATTTGTAAACTACTTACACCATTTGAATTCGAAGAGAGATTCAGTGTAGTTAATACGATCAAGATCCATATTTACATGAGTTCTTGAATCTTCCAATAGATTTATATCTAGATCCAAGCATAGATCTAGCTCTATTCCTGTAAGTCTAATTTTAAACTGGCATATTCAAATATATGCATGTAACCAGATCCATGTCTAGTTTAATGAAGTAGAAAATGTCTAAATCCTGGATCCAATATACCAACTACAAAAGGTCTACCTAATTTAGCTTACTTTAATTGAATCCAAAAATATGTTTCATAAATCACATCTATTTTTAGATTGTTAGTCTATAATCTCTATTGCCACCATCATTATGAATCCCAACAATCATGCTATGCTCTATTAAATCGATTGGTTAACCCAACCATATGCATTTTTCTCAAAAAAATCAAACAATATATATAAATACATAGATGGATATGTATATATACATATAATATATGCATATGTATCATGCTTCGTATCCAAGATCTTTGTGGATTATTTGTTTATCAAATTCAATATCCATCTCAATCAGTCTGTAGATTTTTCAATTACGTATAGTCTTATGCCCCAAAAGAAACCCAAAATGGCATAGTGCATGCCTGCATTTCGGTCCCTTCTAGTACATCTCCTTGATTGCAAATGACTAGTATCATTATCGTTCATTAAATTCTTCTGAATGCTGATGCAAAGATAACCATCAGAAACGCATGGGAACTCCTCCAAGACAAATAGCTTAAGGGAACATCATTTTCTCATATCATGCATATGCCAATGTAAGAATATTAATTAGTCTCCTAATAGAGCATTGAATTAGATGAGGCATTGAATTGTCAATCAAGGATGATGAGATGGAACAACCACATGCCCATATGCCAATGTTCATGCATGAGTCCTTTTCTTTTCGCTGGCTCCACACACACACACACACACACATAAAAGGGTGACTACTATGGTAATATATCAGTTCAAGTTAAAGAACTAATCATGTTTAATTTTAAAAATTAGGAATTTTTAAACTATGGCATTAACAAATTAATCCTGGCTTCAAATGTGTAGTTTTGCTAATATGAACTAGTAATATTTTAGAATAATTGGATTACCATAACGAGGTTCTCGATTATACCAGAAGAAACAGCACAATCTAGTTCTCTTCTCACCATCTCCATAGTGTATGAGGCACCATTTTTTAATCTTCATTTTTGCTTGACAAAAAACAATTTCGGAAAAAATCTGACTTTATTTTCTTACTAAAATTCAATGGAGTAATCACATTGAGAGGGAGGCTACTCAGGAGTTTAAGAATATGATGAGGACTATGTACCTTCAATCTTTTAAAGACTCAGTAAGGTTAGGTAAATCCGATATTCAATTCAAGCAATCGTTGTAAATAGCATATCTAGTTAATAATATATGAATTGCATATTAAGATATAGTCTAATTCTTTTTATTCATAGGAAACATGGTATTCCGATTTAGTGAATTAGTGCAAATTCTTTAAATGACTAAACTATCGAAAAATTTATAAAAAATGATTGTCGAACTTTCGATAATTTAGAAAATACTGTAAGGCTAGGAGCATGCTGAAGAATTTTTTTTTTTTTTCTGATCGGATTAAATAAACACAAAATTGGTTTCCATTCCTATGGCTATCAAGAAAAAATAATTCATATAAAAACAGAGTATGGAAGGAAGAGCCCGGAACTTTGTCGCTCGTTCGTGGTTCAGAATTCGGTGGAATCTTTCGGTCCATGGTTTTACACTGCTTTTCGAAAGCACCACAGCCGAGATCCCTGCTGTATTCCATCAGGAGACTCCTGGAAGACAACCCAACAAAAGCTTGGGCCTAGACGGTCCAACCTTTACAACTGTAACCCAGCCACAAGGAAGCTCTCGCTAAATAACTCGTACGTGCACCCTCGTACACGGCGTAGTGCTCCTAAATTAAGGTTGATGTCGTGTGGACTGAGAACTTCTTGGCCATGCTCCAAGTTTCGAAAACCTTCAGCAATGGCTACTGGTGATGTGCTAAAAATATATATATATATTTTGGATCTCTCCTAGATAAAAGTACAGTTATAAGTCAGATATATTTATTAGTTAACTTACGCATTTCACAAGGTGATGGTTCTCGTTCTCGGTTCTCGGTTCTCGGTTCTCGGTTCTCGGTTGAAAGAATGATGATGTTTGTGCACCTAGCATGCATGCGAGGGAGAGAGAGTTTGCTGCTTGCATGGCTGACCATATTATGGTGCATCAATCACTGTCTCGGGGCTAAGCTTGGTAGGGCTGAAAGCAGGTTGGATAAAATATGATCGTACTATTTCAGATCAATTTGGATTGGATTCAAATAACAAACCGCTATCCGTTGAGATTTGGATGAAAAAATTATTATTTACTTAGATTCTCCCACCAAATACATAGCATTTGGGTAAAAATATTATATATAGGATTGCTCGACGTTGACAAAGATGATGGTACAATTTTTAATACTCAAGAAGAGTTATTAATTATATAAATTCTTCGTGGAAGCTACTTATTATTTTGCTACTTCTTTAAATAATTTGTATTATTAAATTATATAATGTAGTATACCATCGTTTATCTTTTTTGAAAATGCTACTTTTATTAAATTTGGCTCACAAATCCAATTTGTATCTGAAGTAATATCTAAGTTATATTATTATCTATTTAAAAAAAATATTGGATATCATTAATATCCTATATCTCTATTTATTTAGAACAAATATGAATATAAATTCCAATATCCGTTTAATATATCTGCATTCATATTTCTTTCTACTGAATAAGTATGGATACATTTATCATATCTACCACTTCATATGGGGCATGCAAGAAATTTAAGATACATAGTGGTAGTGCACTCAGCATTAATTGCATAATCAACCTCTTGTTTACATTGCCAATAGATGCAGAACTATTGTACCATATAGTATTTATAAGCATTTCTCTCTTTTTTTTTCTTTTTTTTGAGGAGTTAGAGGAGGAGGATGTATGATATCTTGAAGCATTTTAAACAATCTACTGAATGAGTTGTTGCCCCTTCACTTCAACTAAAACTACATCATGTTGCTTTTCATTTTCCTTCTAAATCTTCTAATCCAACATTGCCTTCTATCATTTGGACATTTCTAGCCTATTACTTCTTTCATAGAAAATAAAAAGGCTATTATTGAAATATTGTATGGATAAAAATGATTTCGAGGAGCATGTTTGAGATTTAGTTCCTTAGACTGTTAAACAAAATTGTAAGAGAATGATTGACATAAATAATTAAGCCAAAAATCTAACGGTTTGAGCCTTTAAATTGAGTAGATCCAATGGATATCAAGTCCTTCAGCATTGGACTTTCTCATCATCAATGTTTGCCATATCATATGCTGTTGTTCTCAATAAAGAGCTCTTTCTTAGAACCCAAGGCACCAATTAAACTAATGTCTCTTACATTTGTTCTTGAATATATGCTAACTACCGCAAAAGTCTTTGTCCTTTCTAGTGATATTCTATTAACTTAACATAAGTTCTGAATTCTTTAAAACTGCTTCATTAGCCACCAAATCCAAATACCTTCTGCATTGGATACTATACTCCTGCAACCTAAACCCTTATATTTTTTCTCAAATTGCAACGAAATTGGTCATATGTTAAGATTATCTGTCCTTTATCATCATGTTTAAAAGCACTTGATATTCTTCTATGCTTGGCTATGTTGATGGATGTCTCCAAGGGAATCAAAACCCACTACCAGACAGAAGAACATCTGTCTGATTTTGACAAACTCAGCTTCAACCTCCCTTTCCCAATAAATTAATGTGTCTGTTCCAAGATAAATGTTGGATTGGGAGTTTGATAAGAATCTTAAGGACTCAAACTGGCTTTCCCATGTTAAGAAATAGTTTAATGAGCCCAACTTTGAAAGGAGCTGGTTACCTTTTTATTTGTTTAGCCATTCTTGTAAGTGGGGCTCCCTTGATTCTTGCAAGTGATTGCTCGAGAGGAAAATGCCAGATATCAGACAAAAAAAATAACGAAACATAGTTTTCATATTAAAACAGCAGATACCGTCCATCTGACAGACTGGGTCCCTTAGATTTGGTTTGTATGATACGTGTCAAACGCTTCTCTCTCCCAAGCATACCAAATACTAAAGAAAGTTGTCTATTTCACAAAAGAAAGAAAGAAAGAAAGAAAGAAAGTTGTCTATTTTAAATTAGAGCTCAAACTCTCTCCCAAAAACAATTAGACCTCACCCTAACTAACAAGTAATTGTCCACCGACAAGCTAATTCTTTCTTTTTCCTTCTTTTTAGATTGAAACATGTGTCATCGACTTATAGGAAAACAAATTTTATCTTATAAATTGACGAGATCATTCATATCGAAACGGTCCACCAGCGAGGGGCTATTGTAGCTTTATAATATGTTATGTGTTAATTTTCAGAATTAAACCATTCTATATATCTTATTCACTCATCGAATTCTGCTCAAGAGCACAAATTTTTTGTGGAGTAATTTACTTAACTCCTACTTGCTTATGGCTTTTTTTGCTAGATTTCTTGGTACTCTATAAGAGAGGAGCACATAATATTATTTAAAATAAGAATTTGTAGGTTTAGGACCTTCTGACTTCCATGCACATGTCAATCACTTTCACCAAGCTCCCTTCTAGATTCGTTTTATGAGGCAGACAAAAAAAATAGAGGAATAATAGTGTTTTGGTCCCTGCGGTTGGTATATAATAGTAACAAAAGTAGAACCCCTTGTATCATGCAACATTACAGCAAGATCTCTCCTTTTATTTTTTAGTTCGAAGGATATTATTTCAAAAATATCAACCTCAAAATTTGACTCGATGATCCATCATGCAATTATTGGGGTCACTGACCTAACCAAAAGTTTTACAATTCATAATTATAGCAAATATTATTTAACATATTGATGCTTTCAGTAAATGTATAAAATTATGACAAAATTGAAGATGTTGCACGATGGGATTAAATTATAACAATCTAATGATGAATTGTTATAATTCATTTGCCAAAATCCAGAGTGTAACATAATTTGTATGCATACTTCATCACCAAGGTGCCAGCTCAGAAGAGCCCAGAGTGGCATCCTTGTAATTAATTAGCCACGGTACACGGGACTGCTTTGCCTCTCCGCTGTCGTCCCATTCTTGTGGGCCCGGCCCACCCGACTCCCCCGCCACCCCTTTATATACTCGAGGCTGC
This sequence comes from Phoenix roebelenii, assembly GCA_025769935.1. Classification (NCBI taxonomy): domain Eukaryota; kingdom Viridiplantae; phylum Streptophyta; class Magnoliopsida; order Arecales; family Arecaceae; genus Phoenix; species Phoenix roebelenii. The sequence continues at coordinate 22,487,284 of JAOXJJ010001100.1, read as the reverse complement.
TTTCCATGATTCCATCCTTCCCCCGCCTCTCTCTCTCTCTCTCTCTCTCTCTCTCTCTCTCTCTCTCTCTCTCTCTC
>JAOXJJ010001100.1:22421218-22480727 GCA_025769935.1 Phoenix roebelenii | reverse complement strand
CTTATATATGCACTATGAAGCAAGGAAAGATGCCAGTCGCACCCTTAAAATATATTTGAGTGGATGCAAGTTGGGTTGCCAAACGAATAAATGCCGAAAAAAACACAGGCATTACTCGCTAGGCTACAAGCAACAATGCTCTCTCTTATGATATATAAGGGCATGTGGGCAATGAGCTACATAACAAGGATAGCTTTTCTAAATATCCCCAACCCTCCAAACACTAATGAAAATGGGATTCATTCCTAAGTCACTTGATTCAACTGTCAAAGATATTACCATTTTGACAAGTTGATACCTGTAATAACAACTCTCTCCACACCATGCAATGACGACGACATCTCGGCCATGTAAGGATCATAGCCCACTTCAGAGTTTTTTTACTATTCTTTAACTAAGTTGAATAGTGGGAGCCAGGCCAATCAAACTTCTGATCTTGTCTTAAGATTCCAAGTGAGCACCACCATTTAAGCAGGCCCTGTTATCTTGTATCTCCACAAAGAGCCGTGGTAATTGTTGGATTGTTTAACGAGTCTCCCATGCATAGATAGCACAGGGAAGATGCTAGTTTCATTATATAGCAGAGTTCATATCTTCTGACAAGGGAAAAGAATATAACCACAGAGCTAGATGAAATTGATTGGATAAATTTAACGAGGATCAACTAAATTCTTATTTATGTTTATACAAAAAGAGAAATCGTTCATTTGTAAATAAAAAAAAAGGATCGGTAACTTCACTACCGAGCACTCGAAATTCACTTCATGAAACAATTAAACAAACCATAAATGGAGGAGTTACACAAGCTATTCTTAGCTTCCAAAATCTACATGAAGTACCGAACAAGATATCGAAGACTCAGGCTATTATGATCCTTAGCATTCGATGCTTGTCCTTCATAAGCATCCGCTCTTCGAAGCTCTTCGCATCATATGGAATCTTCAGCACACCAGGATTAGAGAATCCATATTCCTCTGCTGATTTGCAGAGGAGCTCTAACAAGTCTGCATCTCCAAGCATGGTGGTGTGGATCATAAACCGCTTGGGCTCGTCACCTAGGCCTACACACACTGGAAAGTACCCCTTGGGGGTTGATGGAGCCACACCCCTTCTTCTTTTTTGCCTGCTCCCTCTCATGCTAAGGAAACTATTCAACTTGCTCCCTCTTGCTCCCATGATGAGCCCTGCCCTGAATCTACTAGCTTAAGCCTGAAGGGGATATATAAGTATATAACCAAGGCCGTGCATATCGATGTCCTTTTTCCCTACGGAGAGAGAGGGGAATACATTAACTCAGTTTGGTGACTTCGATAATTCCTGTTGGTGATGTTGATTGGCAGATGGGATTCCTTTCTGTATTGTTTATTTTCTAGGAGCTTGGAATGATGGGCTACGTGCTCTTTAAGTATATGCTGCATGCCGTTGCGACAAGGGTGATTAGGAGTTCTTTGGGAGATCTTAGAGACTACGATTTGTAATTTATTAAATGATTGAGGTTTCCATCAAAGGTTTCTCTACAGAGTTCGCCATGAATGTGAAGGGAGTAGCAGGTGCTAGAAGAAAGGAGCTTATGTGCTCATGCTTATCCAGAAACCTCAGCTGGATGTTTGGTGGATCTGCTAGGAGAATAAACAAAGAAAAGTATTGAGACATTAGTATACTAATCCTTCTTTGATGTGTTCTTATGACTAATAAATTTCAGGGAGGCCAAACATTACTTTTTTTTCTTCTAAATACATCTTTGTCACATGGAAAATAATGTTTATAATTGCTTTAGTAAAAAGAAATATACTACACCGTTGAAATATCTAGGTCGAGGACTATGAGAAAAATAGATATGGCTGTTTGAATATTGATATTTTAACCATCCATACCTGTACTTTTTTTTTTTTGGCTTTTCTTTGCTCCAGAAGATCTGAAAAATATGACGATTTAGATGTTTTAGGAAGAGTTTTGCCTTTCTTGAAAATCTAGAGAACTAAAATAAGAGGAAGAAACCGTAAAATTTAAAAATTAAATGCTCTATTTCAATGTTTATGAAGTCAGAAGAATTCGCAATGTGGAAAGAACTTTTAGGACCTCCAAGTGGCCTTAATGTATGCTGTTTATATTGCGTTATAAACTAGACTATCATTTCTCCTCAGAAATCTTGATGCTAAAAAGCCTTTTCTGTGATTGAATCAACCAATGTTTGTTATTAAATCTTTTCCAAGGTTTTCTCCTCTGCAGCTGATCAGAGCTCATCGGTTCCTCTGCAGCTGAAGTAGTCCTTTCACATACCACGGATTATTGTACTAATCCTTCCCCACCACCACCAAGCTGTTATTCTCATGCCATCCGTTACATCAACACCACCTCAGGCACCAAGAAATTGCCTAATAATTTTAGTGCATATAGTTTCTACAGTGTATTGGACTATTATCTCTTGATAGGTAGTATTAAAAGATGATCAATCCCATATCAAATTTCATTTAATAATGAATTAATTATCTCCTAATCGACGTATCCAGAGATGATATGGAATCTTTAAAATCGAAGAATAGACTAATTGAAGAAATCAACAGGGCATTAGCCATGAAATCGCCGACTAAAAAAAGGCGATCAGAATGACGCATCTCCATCAAGCTTCACATGTTTAACAGAATCATTTGCTGAGACATAAATCCAATGTTACATGACTGACGAAACAGGGAATGTGGGTCAGATGAGCCCCATCAGAATCCCTTCAGCTCAAAAAGTGGAAGGGGGGAAATTTATGGACTCAGCACACTCCATCTCCTTATGCCCAAGATTCTTGAGAACATCAGATTCCACATAAACTTCACCAATACAAGAAAAAGGGGATCCTAGCACTCTGATTGCCAAACAACTATTTGGCAATTGGAAATGCCGTCGGACCTTTAAATGCTGTAGCTGAAAACAAACAAGCCATTATGATCATTCTCCTAGCCCTGTGGGATTTCCTTCTGCAAAAGAACAAGAGCAGAGAGAGGAATAGTAACATCAGGCAAGCCTCTATAACCACTTGGAAAGATTGGCATTCAACTTTCAAGCACAAGATCGGCAAAAAATTAATATTTGATCTTGTGCCAAATTTATTTAATTTGAGCCGTTAACTCCCTTCTTAGAGCAATTAACTAAACTATCATACATGCAAGACATGTAATTATGATTTAGCTGTCGAGGGAAAAGTTTGTAGTTCTTTAAAAGTCTGAAAGAAACTTCACAAAACATAAGGGAGAATCTGACAAAATCTGATAGAGACTCAAACAATTTGTAGAACATAGTGAAAAACAAATTCAAAAATTTCTCTCAGACAAAGAAAACAGATTTAAAAATGTTCTGGTAAATGAAAACAATAATGAGAAAAGAGAACTTCTGAAAGAAAAGAAGAACGTTCAGTTTCTAAAGATTTTGGTTAGCTGTCTTCACTCTGAAGCACTAGGAAAGAAGGAGGTAGCAAAAACTTTTCTTTCCTTACAGAGGCAGGCAAGCTGCAGGCACTTGGAATTTCTGATCGAACATGAAACAAATAAAAGACAACAAAACAAATCTAAATTTGTATGAAGCACAGATTTATAACAGAGAAGCGATGGGCTTACGATCATCAATGAGGCCCTTCTGGTGCCGTTCCATGCATTGGAGAATGTACTTGAATGTCTCAATCTCGCAAGGGATTGTGATAGCCCCCCTATGGTCAAATCCAAACTCCTCCTCAGCCTTCTCTAGAAGTAGCTTAAACAATGGCAGGCTCAGATAACTTGTCGGCACGACGAACCTCCGATGCTCAGGTCCCACATAGATTGGAATATACCCCTTAGGGACATCCGGTGGAGGCTCCGGGCTCTGGCAGCCCTCCTCATCTGAATCACAACAGCTGCACACATTCTTCAAGCGCTTGTCCACGGCAGGGGGAATGCCGGAGGCCTTGGATTCAGTTTCCTTTGGCCCAAGTGTAATGGAATGCCATTTCTGGAGCATCTCTCTAAATCGGACTATCTGCCGGATTCCGGTCACCTTCACATTCTCATCACCCATGGCTGGAGGACTAAATGCTGATCGCCAGACTTGCTCAAATTCCGACAAATTAGTCCTATCAGATCTCGGTGGTCTCTATGCACTTATAGTCTCAGACTGTATGTCATAGCACTAATTTAAGATTAGCCATGGAAACAACATAGCTGGAAATCAAATTCTTCCACATTGTTTAATAATGAATAAGAAAGGCATTATGATGCATTGCAAATATTCTCAAAAAAGCTTGAAAGTAATCATGCTCAAGTTCTATTCCATTGGAGAGAGTTGCAAAATGTCTCAAGGGAGCAGCCTGACTACTGCAAAACAATAATACTGGTGTTAATTATTATTAGCCAAAAAGAAAGTGGGTATGCCATTGAACTGCCATTCTTTGCTGCTTCAAGAAGTTAACTTTTTCAGACAAAAGAGTTTCATTATTGTAAACCTCCTATAAATATTTCCAGCCTTTTGAGTCATGATATACCATGATGCACTGCAGAGATTCTTAGGAGACAAGTTTGGACTCCAGACACACCCCACAACCAATAATTGCTAATAAAATATACGGCTGCAAGTCCTTGTTTGAAGCTTCAAAGAAAAAAGTAAACATTAAAAAAAATTAAAGAAAAAGTCTAAACATTGCAATTCAATCACTGAAAAAAAAGGCCAATGACGGCATTGCTGCCGATGAAAGAAAAAAAGAATTATTAATGGAGGAATCTTTAGATTTTAAAAGAAATCAATAATTAAGATTATGGAATCTGCTAGCGATTAAAATATAAAGAGACAAGATCTATTACCAGGAGCATCTAGCAATAAGACGTTGATTGTCCTACTATGGAAGCACATGATGTGCAAAGATCGGAATTTTCAGGAGAATAACATGAGATTCCCTAATATGTTCAAGGAACCTTAATGCATCCTGTGAGGTATGTATGTAGCAAGGAACCTTAATGGGAGGTATGTTAATGAGAGCCGCCTAATATGTTCAAGGAACCTAAATGCATCATGTGAGGTATGTATGTAGCAAGGAACCTTAATGGGAGGTGTGTTAATGAGAGCCCCCTAATATGTTCAAGGAACCTTAATGCATCATGTGAGGTATGCATGCAGCAAGGAATCTTAATGGGAGGCATGTTAATGAGAGCCCCCTAATATGTTCAAGGAACCTTAATGCATCATGTGAGGTATGCAGCAAGGTTTTGCACAACCATTATAGAACTTCTCATTTCTCATCTTTTGCCTTATTGCATAAACAAAACAGAGCACCAAATGAGAGCAGCCAATAATCGAAACTTATTAAAACAATATAACAATATAAACATTCCCTCCCCAGACCTTGCTATGGTAGCGATCTCCTGCATTGGGAAGCATTCCATCTAATAGCTAGAAGGCCCAGAACCAACCAATCAATCAGTTGAGTGAATATAGGGTCCCATCAATGGAGATTCTCAAAGATTTTTCAGGATGGTGGTTGTCGGGATATGCTTGATGGCTCGATGTATGTAACCGATTGCATGGTTCAAGACAATGGACTAATGCATAAATACGTGATGACATAGCATCTAAAGGTGGGCAGAACAATTTCAGTTGATTCTATTACATGAAAACAGAAATCGCATGTAAATCAAAGCTTTCAAAGATTGTCTTTTCTTTCAGCAAAAGCTAAGTAAATGTAAACAAAGTGACAAAATGTTCATTACCAAGAGCACCTTTGGATTCTCACAATGGATAGAAGCATTCTTCTTGGCATTACTGTTATCCTCATGAAAAATAGAAGTTTCTTCTTTTGGGGACTCTCTATAACATTTGTTTCAAAGTAACATTTCTTCGTCTTAAGTGTCTTAAAGATGGGAATGGAGACTCTCCACCACATTCTTTAAAAAAAAACAAGTAGAAGCAATTGGAGACATTAAATATTTCACATTCTATAATATAATCGCTGGCTACCTAACAAATCAGATGGAAAGTCCTTTTCCTTAAAATCACATCTCCACAACTTGAAAAGAATAAAAGTTTAGATTGAGAAGGATCAGACTACCTATCTAGTGAAATAATCCAATGAATAAGATATATAATCAATGGGACTAAAAGAATCCAAAATTATGTTCAAAAAGCAATTTCCATAGAACAGATTTGACGCTGCATTCCTTGTGTGCAATTATGTCATAATTCATCATTTTGCTTTACAATCACATCAGAATTCTATCATAAAAAATTATTACAAAAAAAATCAAATACATAATATTGCTTGTTCTTACCTACATTTCTTTTTCAAAAAAAAAAAGTTTTGTCATATAGATCAATGTCATAACCATGGGCTCCATGGAATATTTTGCTTCTAATTGACAACAAAAACACATAATTATAAACTAAATACAAAAATCCAAAATAAATAGGATGGAAAGAAGAAATAACCAGAACTTCTGTGAGATCAACCATCAGCAGGAAGAAAGAGACACAAATCTAGACACATAAACAAATGAAACTGCCCTAGGATTTTAGTTACCTTTTTGGGCAAAGGATATGGCTTCATTAGCTCAAAGAAGGAGAGGAGAGGCTGCCATTAGGAGGAGAGGAGGAGGAGGAGGAGGAGGAGGAAAGGAAGAGAGGATCAAAAAAAGGGAGAACAGCCGGTGTAAACGTTACATTCTAATTTACTATTGTACCCCTACCTTTTTACGCTAATATTTTTTTATCCTCGGCTGTTACCGCCTTCCGCGGTTTGCGATGCCGCCACTGGAGCAATTGCCTGCGAGGGTAAATTGGGAAATGGAAAATTTGAGAGGGCAAATGGGTGAAGGGTTGGCCGGGTCAATTGAGACACGTGTCAAGCTCATAAGACGTCCGGACAAATATTCCCGCCGAGGAAAACGGCCCTATCTCCCCAAGATGGCGGTGGGTGTTTTTTTTTCTCAACAGGCACATCTGAGCCGTTCAATGGGAACCATTAATTGATCGGATGGTTGGGATTGCGTTTACTTGGCTTCTCGGAAGCGCAGTTAAATTTGAAAGGTCCATGAAAGCCTTTCCCTTCTCTTCCCGTGACTCGCGGCTTTCTTTAGTGAAGGCCCGTGATGGTTTCCCACATACCTTGGAGAAGAAAAGATAGGATGTGATGATTTGGAAATAAGAAATGTTCAAAAAAATTTATCAAAAATCCGAAAAGAGTTGGATAACAAAGAATTAGAAAACATAAAGTTTAAATATATGAGTTTTTAAAGATATTCATAAATTTATTTATTTAAAAATAAATATAGGAGAAGAAAAGTAACAAATAATAGCAAAAAAAAAAACATTCCTAGCAAAGTTATGTGATATCATTATTTTGTATTATAGAAAAATTTTTGAGCTATTAATAAGTAATTCTTGAATAAGTCATAAAATTTATGTATAAATGGGATCTCAATGTAGGTCATTCGACTACCGAACCTCTGCCTATTTGCCTCATACATTGATAACAAAATTTTATCATTCAAAAGTGATACGAAGCATGGCTCGTGTTTGAATCATAGCCCACTTAAGAATTTCAAATTTTGGGGCTTGACTCACCCAATTACCAGCATCTTGTTCTAAGGCGCTCTGTGATCACCACCATCTAAGAGGGCGTCGTTATCTTGTCTCAAGAAAGAGCCATAATTAGTAACTTTTTAAACAGAACACCAAAAGGCCTATATAAAACAAGGAGCTAGACTGTTGGGTTAGTTTTCAGATTTTTTATGATAAAATTGGATTTATTAAACCAATCTAGTAAAATTATATTTATGTGAATCAGAAAATAAAATATACAAAAAATTAGAAGGAATATTTGACGCAGCAATCCATAGAATAATTTCTATATAATTAGTCACACAAGTCGCCATCTAATTAGTAGTACTATTCATTTTTCTATAAACATGTGTCGCCTCAAAAGAATATAGTGTCGAAGTTATTATCTAATAATCCTGAATCAATGAATGGAAACTGATTCCAAAAATTGATGGATTTGATGGCCACCAAATCATGGTCAACGAAATTGCTTTTAAGAATAGTATGTTTTGCCCTCATGTTTTATCGCATATAACAGTTTTCATCGTTCGTACCTCTCTTACTATATACTCTCCCTTCCTCTTTTTCTCTTTTTTTTTTTTTTATGGAATACGGAGGAAGCGAGAAACTTCCCTTATGTAATATTATTAAAAGGGACATAAAGAATTTACATGGAAAGAGATTAGGAAAAAAAGAAAGGCAATAAGGATAGAAGGAAGTTATGGATGCAATGAGGATAACTTAGATCGGACACAGAAACTTCCCCCATGTAATGTTATTAAAAGGGATATAAAGAATTTACATAGAAAGAGATATTAGGAAAAGAAGGGAAGAAAATAAGAAGAAAGTTATGGATACAATGAGGATAACTTGGATAGACCACCCTTGTGGCTCTCTAATGATTTAGCCAAACAAAGGTTACGCCACAAGGCAAAAAAATGCATGCAGGACTTTGTGCAGAACAAAGGAGGTATCGAAGCCTTTTTTTTTTTTTTTTAAGAAAATTCTTACATTGCTTTCATTCCAAATGTGCCACATGAGAGCCATACAAAGTTGATCCCATCCCTTCTTTAGACAAACTTACATAATCCTTTTCTGCCATGAAGACCAAAGGGCACTGATACTTGGAGGCCGATCACGAAGATTCAGATAGGAGGAGATTGTATTCCATGAGGCTTGAGAAAAAGGGCACCTTATGAAGATATGGGAGACAGTCCCTGAACGGGATCCACACAGAGGGCAATCGGCACTTACTCTCCAACCTTTCCTTGCCAGTATCTCACCTGTATGGAGTTTATTATTTGAGAGCCACCTATAAGAACACCTTAACCTTTTCTGGTACACCAGCATTAATCCATATTGTCTTGAATGATCATGACAAAGAATCCCTCCACTATATATTGATGAACTTGTAGTAAGAACCTATACTAAATAATCCATTGCTACGATTTCTCCATACTGATATATTTGTAAAATTAGAAGGTGACATTGAGGAAAGTGTAAGATATCATGCACAGCGGAAGATTAAATAAAATAAATTATTTTTACTAACCTCGGGTCATTGTTGATTAAGCACTTTGATCAAACTTGACCCGAGAGGAGGATGAACCATGCACCCACTTGACGAGGAAGACTAAGCATGCGCCCACATGAGAAGGAAGAAGACCTGCGAGATAGAGGAGATTTGGGGCTTCCAATCTATGCAGGACTTGAGTGCCTTAGGTGATGGATCCTTATCAATAAGATTTATCTCTAATTAGTTTCTATAAACCATCGGATAAGATAAACTTTGAATAACCTCTAATCAGATTGGATAATGAGGTCGTATTTATCCTGACGTGGGTAAACTTAAATCAAGTGGGCCATATCTAATCTCCTAAATCAGGAGACATGCTAACAGAAAGAAGATCCAACAATTGGTCCAACTGAGCCGACTCCAAGGAGGAGAGTGGTCAATAAACATCTAATCTTCCAAATTCTTTCTTGCCCAAGCTAAAGGGAAGCAACGGAAGCATTACGTTTCATCACCCTAAGGTATAAGTCCAGAAAGATAGGAGCAAGGGAACCAGGGCACAACCATATATCTTCCTAGAATCTAATGCTTCAACCATTTCAATGGGGGAGGCTTAGGAAGGCTTCCTTCCTGTCTTTCGCACTCCCAAGTCTCTCCCGAGTTGGCGGGAAGAACACCCCACTATTATAACTTCAATGTAGCTTTCATTACAGTCAGGCCCTTTCTTCACCATATCCTTCCCACTCTTGCCACCATTGACCTCCTCATCCCTGCCGATCTTGGTCATCTCGATAGTTGGGTAGCTGACAACTTCAATTCAATCGAGGAACAGGCAACTACGATTGCCGAAGGCATCAACCTAGGCCTTGAGACAAACGTCACTCAAGCCGAGGAAAATAAGAGGATCATAATAGTGTGGAATTAAGGATGGAACCGGTGACCTCCATCGGCAGCATCCCTAGTGGGAATGCGCAACGTATCATCGTAGGGATTGATTGGCCTAGGGGTGCGAGGATCCATACAGTCATATATTTAGTTTCACATTGGTTATTCGTTGGATAGATCTTGAGTATTTATACAGGATCAAGGAACCCAAATAATACCTTCTAGCTAGCCATTTTGGGTGAGATCCTCGGTTGTTACAAATGGATTAGGGAACACTGCAACACGGATCCATTGGAGCTGATCACTAGCCGATCGTGGTATTTGTAATTAGAATTGAATGAATTTGAACCCTTAGCCTGACAAAAATGTCAGGAATTGAACGGAGGAAATATGTGAGGACCCGGACGTATATTTAGTCCCACATCAGTTATTCGCTGGATAGATCTTGGATATTTATATAGAATCAAGAAACCCAATAATATCTTCCAACTAACCATTTTGGATAAGGTCTTCAATTACGATGCCTATAATATCGATCCACGGGACTACAATAAAGTATTATGGGACCTTGGAAAGCGCCATCGTAGCTGCGGAGTCTGACTACTTTGTTGCATGCAATATCATCGTTCCATGCATGTTAAATAGTAAAAGAATCCATAATTACTTGTACAAGGCTATGCATATAGTTAAATATTATATGAATTGTTGATAATTCACCGATCATTATTGATAAAGTTATCATTAGTTTAATATTTTTTTAAAAAAATTGTGCTGAATCATTAAATGGTTATCCATATTTCCTAGAATTAGAAGAATCACAACCTATCATAGTATGTAATTGATATGTCACAAACTATAAAAGCTATTTATAATTGGCATATATATTTAGTATATTAGTACAATCACTAAAAGTATTTATATTTAGACTAGATGAGCCGAGCCCCTCGTGAGCTGCTCGAGTTTAGCTTTAAGTCTAAGCTAGAGCTAGCATTCCGATTTTCCCATATATTATTATGATATATATATATATGTATGTATGTATGTATGTATGTATGTATGTATGTATGTATACACTGCATTATCCCAGCAAAGAATGACATGCCTGAAAGCTGATTTGATTGTGTTGGTGTAAGCCAAGCCCCCTCCATTCACTCAAAGAAAGGATGCCTAATCTAATATTGGACGGTATCAATCAATTAAGCAGAAACATGAGGATCAAGAGTAGGCAATTGAGGCCAATCGATTCAGCAGAAACATGATCATCATTCCATGGATTAAAATAAAATTGGTGGAATTCAGTTTGGATGCATTCCTGGTCTGTCGTCCATTGCCCATCATGGCACTTAATTAAGCATGTGAATGTTATTACCCCTATGAAGCATCACTATGGTAAGATATATGGGAAAACCGAGTACTTTTATCCCTATCATTTACCCATCACAGCCGGGATTTTTGTCTCCACTTCTTATTGGTCTGCTTAAGTTAGGCAGAGTGAAGATTACAAGCCATTCTAAGCTCTCCCCCTGCTCCGCCACCGATAGCTGCTGTGAAAAATCCAATAATTCAAGTATTCTGAATTTGAGGCTTCACCTCTAACAGGTGGTTGTCATTAAGATGTAAAGGAAAGGATATTTGTTAGATGTAATTTCTAAGCAACAGATGAGGGTGTGGGAAAATTCTTCCCTTACATGGTATTCACAAGTAGAAAATATTTTCACTTACAAGGTTATAGAAGTTGGGATTGTGAAAGCTATATTTCACTAGACTTTATGATCCACCTTCTACTAATATAAAACTTCATCCACTTTTGCAGAATTGTTAGCGAATGATGCATTTACTGCGATTAGTTGAGGTTTCACATATTTACGAAGAAGTTAACAGTACAACAGATTGGGTGGCATTTTATGTAATAAACCATACAGGATCTACATTATGGGTTTTCCCAGCATATCTTTCTATTCAGTTTTTTGATATTTTATTTTTTGATTCCCATAGACATATTAATACTTGATTAATTTAAATCATCTGATTTACCAAAAGGAAAAGAAAAAAAAAACTCTATTACTTCCCAAGGTGTAATCACTCAAAATGTGTTAAGTAACATATGGTACTCAAGGCCAAAGTTCGATATTCACTAAGGAGGCAGCAGACGCTTCAGTTCTAGATTAGATTTTACAACATGTTTTCCTAAATGAGAGCAAAGATACAGTGATTTGGAGGTGGAAAAGAGCAGGGGGGTTTTAGCACAAGGCCTTTTTTTTTTTTGCCCTTACTGTGGAGGGACTCTTTCGCCCTTCTTTTCATCAATTTGGACAAGGACGATTGCTATTCCAGAAAAATTAGAGTATTAAGCAATGCAACATTCTTTAGTCACTTCATCATGTGGACTAAGCTATTTGTTTAGATCACGAGTTTAGCTAGTTTCTTATGGAAATGTTACATGTACGGAAATAACATATCTGAGCAATTTATAGTTAAAATTCATCACAATAATTCAGATTTAAAAAAGAAAAACAAAACTATCTCGGTAGTTACCTTAAAGCAAGTTGGAGAACCCTAACTGAAGAACACAAGTAGCCCAAGAATTGATGGACAAACAAAGCAAGTCAAAGAACAAAACTCTCGCATTACCCAAGGTGAAAGATGATTGCATTTTGCATCAGTAAAGCTTGAAAATTAATAATTAAGACAAGGTTGAACTTCAAAATTAAGCAAATAAGACCCTTCGGTTCCCGAGTAACATGACCTCATCAACGGCACACTTAATTTGTAAGAGTGAAATGTAACCCAAAAATTGTAGGAGTGAAAAAAAATACTAACTTTTACAATATATCCTAATTCTATGTTACTTTTAAATGTGTGGAATCTTCATAACAAGCAAAGCTGAATGATATATATAGGCTTTGTTTGGAAAGAGCTAGTGATGTCATTTTATGAAAGCAAAATACTGGAGATCACCTGTCGTATCACCACTTAGTCTACTTGTTCCATATCACATCACCAGTCACCTATTTTCACATAGGACTACTGTTTCAAGAAGTGATATAGTAATCTGTCAGGTGATCGGTAGTAATACTCTTTATGAAAATATCTTTTTAATAGCAAACAATTCCAACTTGTCCATTACCTGTTTCATAAACTGCCAACCATAATCTGCTAATTAGTAATATCAAAAAATAGCCCTCAACTAATACCCGGAATTAGGTATCAACCCCTATCACTACAATATTCTCTCATATTTCTGCAACCTATTCATTAATTTTTCCTATTTCTAAAAATATAAATAAATATCTTATTTTATTTTTTTATGACTCTTAAAAATATAAGCATGTTTGGTCTGTCAATTATTTGTTAAAATAAATATGATGATGATCGTAAAGATGATAATAGTGGCAATAGAGACAGAGGAGCTGATCATAGTGTTAGGCTCAAGTCTAATAATAGATTTTACGATGATAGCAATACAATGTAATAGTAGTAATGGTAATAGATAGCTGGTCATTGGTTAAGTCTCATGCTTACACCTTATTTATTTTTAGTCAAATTATGGGCTGGGCTTATTTAAAATTTAATATTTTTTTAATACTTGGGTTATGATCGATGGAGGCATTAGTGATGTAGCAACAATGAAGAAAACAATGACATAGCTATAACATCAGTGGTGGAAAGGGTGGCATTAGCTATGATGGCAATAAAAATATATATATATATATTAAAAAAAATAATAAAAGTGATTTAAAAATATTAAAATTAATAATACGAGCCATATTTTATGTGTTTTTTTTTTTTTTTTTTTGGAGTGAGGCTGCCGCTTAACTCATGTCTCCAGTCTCCTCCGTCTTCAACTAGCTGACCTGGCAAACATTAGGAAAAGAAAATAATTCCAAATGGCTCCACGTCATGTAATTTGTCCCCATCCAGAGTCGCAGCTTTTACCGGATAAGGAAACGTTCCCATCACGTACGTAACGCCTGCTGTCGCCCCCCAGGCCAAAGTGGCAAGTCGTAATTATTCCCCAGCTCGGGGGGTGGGTTTTGCACCCACGCGTGGGTGGGGCCTCAGCCTTTTCAGATGCGGGCCCCAGCAGAGGGTGGGACTTTGGGGGAAGCCATGCCGTCATCCGCGACCGCCACCACCATGGGGAACTTTCTGGAGCCTCGCCCGCCAATAAATATCTTCCCCCCGCATCCCATCTCCGCCGTCCGTACTGGATCGTCCCATCGTACGGTGGAAACAGGGGGCTCTCGGTTGCCAGCACCACCGGTGACATAACTCTCACCGCTTCTCGATGGAATCTCGACGGAAAACTTTGGTTCCATCTAACAGGCCTTACAACAATGATTCGCAAGCATGTTATCTTACAACCTACGGTATTTAATCCATTAGCCCATACAAATCCAACAATGATCTTAAATAGAAAATTTGATAGGTGTTACAATGATTATTGTTCTATGAAAATCTAATCAAAAATTAAATTAGAAAAATTATTATCACTGCTAGAACTGATAAAATATTTATTTTTACTATTGTGGTTTGAGAAATGGGAGTTATTTATATTTTTTTTTTGACTAAACAAGTGTTTAAAATAGTTATTGTAGGTGTTATCATGTAAAATAAAAATATATTGTAATTAGATAGTATCAAGTTAGATAGATGGTATTAAAGAATTGAATTAAAATTATTATATATAAGGTGATGGGATAAAATATTATGTTTATTTTTTAGAGAATAATCTAGATTTTTTGATTTTAGGATGATGAATTTTGGAAAGAGAAAGCAAATTGCCCTCTGGCAATCTATGATCCATGATGTACGGAGGATGGTGGGGGGTTATAATTTATTAAGGGCCACATATGTTTATCAGAAGGCGAATACAGATACTGGCTGGTTTTCTCTAAGTGAACCAGATGGATGTTTCTTACTCATTTAGCTTGGTTCTTTTTTCTAGCTTTATTGTTATTTTTTTTATGTGAAAAGCTGGTATACCACCGCCAAAAAAAAATAATAAAATAAAATAAAATAAAAAATAAAATAAAGCAAATTGTAAATTGTCAAAAAGAAAGTCTTAGAAATTAAGACCGTTATGAAGCCGTTATTAAGCTGTTTAGCCGTTATTTTTAATCATAGAGGATGGTGAGGGATAAGGATGGAGGTGAGCTTACCATGGACAAGGGAGGGAGATTAGCTCCGATGCTGTTCTGCTGGATCTCAATTCGCGTAACGAGCGGTTAAAAAAGTTAAAAAAAAGGACTGTTTCTGGAGGCTTCCAGGGGCTGGAGGTGTGGGTGTCTTTTCGAGGCCTTCCTTCTCATCTCCCCCTCCCTCCATCCCTTCCCCCACCCACGCGAAGCGGCGGGGTCTTTTTTGCTTGCGTGCAGGGGATGGAACCCCGCCGGGTCTCTGGCCCAAAACTTCGCCGCTATTTCTAGTGCTCCGGCGCCGGAGGAAGGGGCCGTTTATGGTATCAGAGCGGCGGTGTGGGGGGTTTGCAATGGCCGCCGGGGGAGAGAAGACCGGCGATTTCTACGCTGTCCTTGGCCTCAACAAGGAGTGCTCCGACGCGGAGCTCCGGGATGCCTACAAGAAGCTCGCCATGGTATGATTTCGAACCCACCCAAAAATAAATAAAATGAAAAATCTCTCTTTCCCCTCTGTTATTCTTTCGATCTCTGTAGATCGAAATATAAGAAAGGCCGTAGCTTTCGAAGATATGGGGGGATTTGATTCCTTACTCCTCTAAAAAATTCGATTTTTCTCTTGTTTTCGAGCTACTTCCGTTATTTGCTTCTAATCGTTGTTCCATTCTAGTAAAAAAAAAAAGCTGTAAGAATTGAAATACTGCTGCTTCTTCTCCAATATCATCTGAATGGATTCCTCCTCTCCTCAGAACTTTCGTCTTTTCTAAAGTCTTCTCGTTTTTTTGACATTTTTGTAAGTAATCGCTCTTCTTTCTCAATTCTATGAATGGTAGAGATGGCATCCGGATAAGTGCTCGGCGTCGGGGAATTCGAAATGCGTGGAAGAGGCCAAGGAGAAGTTCCAGGAGATCCAGGAAGCCTACACCGGTCCTTTCAGCTCTCCTTCTCTCCCCTGTTATTTTAATCCAACATCTAAATAATTTACATATACTTAACCAAATTCTCCCGAATATTTTCTCCCCCAACAAAAAAAAAGAGAGAAATTTTTATGGGTTCGCGTGTCTGCGATTTTTGCAGTTCTCTCTGACTCCAACAAGAGATTCTTGTACGACGTAGGAGTCTACGACAGTGACGACGACCACAACGTAAGCTTTCGTGTTGACGGTAACGGCGATTTCCATTTTTTTCTTTGAATTAAATCATGCGTTTAATCTTTTTTTAATTTTAATTAATATCAGGGAATGGGGGAGTTCCTCGGGGAGATGGCACAGATGATGAGCCAAACCAAGCCCAACGTAAGATTTCCTTTTCGAACTATTCATGTTCTTTTTTGATCTGGGCTTTTCAATCCATGGAACCCAATCAGAGTCGAGTTTCTGAGGAGCTGCTGTTTGGACCGTTGATGGCCAGGACAAGGACCACGAGACTTTCGAGGAGTTACAGCAACTATTCGTGGAGATGTTCCAGGACGACCTGGACGCTGGATTCGGTGGTCCTTTCCCGTCCCAGGCGTCATCCAACGGCTACGATCATCTCTTCCCCTCCTCCTCGTCCTCCTCCTCGCCGTCTTCTGACGGAGCTAACCGCAGCAACAAGCGCGGCAGCGCGGCCATGAACTCCGGCACTGCCAAGCTCGGCGAGGGGGGCACTGGCGCTGCCGGATTCTGCTTCGGGGTGAGTCCCGCGGGCCCCACAGCAATTTGCCTAATGGTCAAGTTTGTGGTTCGTTTCGTAGGTCCATTTAGTTATAGCTCTCGGACTAGTGGCATAACCATGCTGACGTGGTGGATTTGTGTCCCCATTTATTGCCACCCTGGGCCTACCGGTGTCCTGGATGCGCACATCGCGTGGGTTGCCACGTCGATCTCACGTGCCATCTGCGTGCAGCTACATGTGGGTCGTGACTCAATAATAGGCAATTTAGTACACAAGTGGGTCCTACCGGTTATGGTGTCGCTATTTGCCACCTCACGTGGTCAGAATCAGGGGTCCCGCCGGTGTGTGCTTGGAGGCTTGTCTTGCACAGATTTAGATCTTTATGGTGCTTTCAATTTACCAAATTAGAAATTAATTAATATTGTAGCTGCTCAACCCTAGAATAGCTATTTATTATGGTCAATCAAATATGCCAAAATTATTTTTGTAAACAACAATCTTTTTGAAATTAGCTTCTCCAAAAAAAAAATATTTCGATGAGAAAAAAATTTTCTGTGAAAAAATTTCCATTGACCATCTAATCATCACCTCATTGGCCTGGTGTTCTAACTTCTAAGAGGTGGATGGTTGTCCTATACCATACCACCACATAATTAGATGGTCAATGAGAATATCCTTCTAAAAATTCAAATTTGCATGAATACTCTCTTAAAATTTATATTTATTTTTTAATCCTGATAAAATACTATTTTTGTACAAATGTCCGTAATATAACGGTTTTTCTAACACCGTTAACAAAAACCATATTTATTTAAATTAAAAATAAAATAAAATTTTAAAATTATTTTTTTTATTTTCTATCGCGATCGCTTTATAAATATTTTTAAGAATATTTTAGTCATTTTAGTTTGAAAATCGTTAATCTTTTAACGACGGTAGATAGTGTGGATACATATGCAAAAATAAGGATAAAAAAAAAAGGTAGAATAGCAAAACAAGTTGCTTTACAAGGGTATATATGTAAATATTAATTTTGGGATGGTATTCATGTAAAATTTGATATTTAGGGGAGGGTATTGATGTTAAAAAAAAAAACTCATAATTATAATATCGCTACGAATGATTTTTCACACATGTTTCTTGATTCTTTTGTTGGATTGAAGATGAACCAGGATTGGAATGAGTTATCATGTTGTTAGGCAAGGAGACTTAGATCATCGCCGCACCATTTGACCAAGTAAATCGTTTTGAAGAGGCTAAGCCATGGCAAAAAAACATGGCTTGCTATGGGAGGGAACTAGAGAGCAGGTGATATGAAGTGGAATTTACTGAATGGATTACAGGGCTAGCTGCTAGGTGGATTGGAGTAGCTTTGGATGCGACATTTTAGTAGAGCACTCTTTGATTAAGGAATTTTTGGTAGAAGGAATTGCGTAGCTAACTTTTAGCATCATTGGGGATGGATGAATATATTTGAATCTTATCAAACTTATGAACTGGGATCATGTGGGACATGTCATAAAGATAACATTGACTTCTGATCTCAAACACACTATGAAAAGGCCTTTGCCATAACTAAAATTTCCCTCTCAAGCAACTCCCATGGATCTTATATAGTTTCTGTGAATTGCTCGGTGACTTTGGTCGCTTGATGTCGATCGCCATACTTCTCAAAACTGTTATCTTTGTCTAATGTTGCCATCTTTTCCAATCAATAATTAAGAACCTTACATGCTTTGGTAACTCTGTTTAGTGATTCAATTGTTTGGCTTTTTCGCAGTACAATGATTCAAGGCAGCCGTCGAAAGGAGGCAGCAAGAGAAGAAATGGGAGAAAGCAGAAGGTGTCGTCGAAACACGATGTCTCATCCCATGATGCCGAGATCTCAGCTTAGAATTTAGAATCACATTGACCTCTCCATGTTCATCTTCATTTCTCAGTTTCTCCACTACCTTCGCCGACCCCTCAAATCTCTGTGACTGTCGCAGAGCCAGCAATGGAGAGAAACGGTTGATTTAGCATTGATCACCCTGGAGCCTGTAATCTACAGGTTACAGACCTAATATTATCGTCGACTTGTATGCGCTCGTTTACTTTAATTGCTCTATTGGATTGAAGGATTGGGTTGAATTCATGGAATGCTTCTGATCTTTTCCTATGCTCAGTTATTGGGTTATCATATGGTTGCTGGAGATCAGCTGGTTTATGTTGATGAATTCCCTAGGTTTATGTTGATGATATAAATATAAACAAAGGTCTTAGGTTTGTGTTTATATTTTAATGATGAAGAGAAGGCACCTGGCTTTAAGACAGCAACCTTACTGGAACTTTGCATGAAAAGGCCTTATTTTATTTTAAAATCAACCTGGTACGTTTATCATGGGCACAGGCTTCTGTATTCATGAGCTGCTCTTTTAAATCCGAGGCCTGTTTTTGTTCTATAGTTTTCTTTTAGTATGTACGCAGCTAGTACATGTGACTTCGTATTGGTTGTGTATACGTATACTATAATAATACGATGGCACTTTTTAATTAACAAATCTGTCGTTATGGTTTTATTTTATAGCTTTCTTCAGTAGGTTATGTGAATATGGTTGTCGTACGTGTTGAATTAGATGCAATGCTTCATTAGAGGGCTAATCGCATTAAATAAGTGAGATATTGTGTGGTTTAGGTGATGAGAGCATTTAGTCAAATGTTTAGGTTCATGTGGTTCACGTTGCCAAGTTAAATATTTTCGTTGGTGGGAGAAAGTTGGACTCTAAAATAAATGATCTCAATTAAAATATATATATTTTAATTTTTTTAAATCTAATTTTGATTTTTTTAATATTTATATTTTATTTTTATTTTAATTTTATTATAATTTATTTTTATTTTGATTGTAAATCAGATAATTTTTTTTTTATTTCGACCGTAAACCAAACACATCTGTTCGATTGGGGTGCTTAAAGTCTATTTGGTCCTGGAAGCTTCAGGAAGAAAGAATCTTCTTTAGTTGAAAGAGTTTTAAAGATAAATCAGCTTTCAAATTGAATGAGTAATCCTGCCAAACAAAAACTATCACATGAATAGATCCATCAATATATAAGATCATGTGGTCTACCTATTGGGAGAGTTTAGGATGCTAATGTGGTGTATGTCAAACCCCACAAACTTAGTTATGATGAATGGAATCGTAATTGGGGTATCGATCAAATTAGGTGTAGTAAGAGCAAGTAATTAGAATTTATGTGGCCCTAATTCAGAAGGTTCTCAAGCTTGTAACAGCTCCTTGAGTACCATCCTTTCAGAGTATATGGTTAAGGATGCACTTTTAGGGCATGTGGCTCTCACTTCCCAATCAATGGGCTATCACATTCTTTGGACCACCTTTGTGTAGAGTAGATCTACACCATTAGATTTTGAAAATTCTATATGGTTGTAGAATTGAGGGTCCTTTGATTCAACTCAACTGGTCCCAACCAGCTAACAAATAAAGAATGAGCTCCATAATAGTATAATAATCCTCGACCTCTTGTAGAAAAAATAAAAAGGAGAATGTCCTCGAGCAAAGCTGAGGCTAGTTGGTAACAGATTGCCCGCCTAACATTGACCTGGCATTGAGTTGGAGCCATAAAGGCGTAATTGGAATAGATATGAGTGACTCTCATTCCTTCCGTTTGGTTGGGGAAAGTTTCATGTCGGTTTCATCACTTCCAAAGAGGAATATGAATGCTCCAATCCTCTAAAATCCAATGAACTCTTCTATGGTATTCAATTTCCATTCTAATTTCAATTTCAGTCATGAATCAGATGCATCGAAAAATATGGCTATTCCGATTCCGATTCCAGTCGCAAAATTTATGTTGTTTGGCACATTTGACACGACATTGGTATCTTACATAACTTCATACTCGCTAATATTTGTCCTGTTTTGTAATAAACATGAGATCGATGAGATTATAGTAATAAATCTTCATAAATATTAATTATCTACAAAAATTGTTCCAATTAAACTTGAGGTACTTAAATTTGTCTATACTGAAAGTTTTTTTTTTTTTTTTGAACCTCTGTACTTACTTCTTAGATAACTATTTAATATTTATCGTTATGCACAAACATTGTATGTAGCCGTTTATTCTACCTTTGAATCTCACAAATGCATCGCAGGTGCAAAGTCTTTATAGATACTTGAGTTTTTTTTTTTTTTTGGGTGAAAAGATACTTGGGTTTTTCGCTAGGCTATATTACAAGCTTTTATGCCATCATGTTAGGTTTTCTAAATGCAGCAAGGGAGGGTCCCACTAGAGTCCCCTAGATTCCGCCACATTTTTTGCTGTCTTGTACTTGTGGGTCCCGTAGCATGATATGTCGGCTCCAATGAGCGTGTGGAGTCTAAAGAGAAATTATGAGTTTTTTTCCTTTAAAAAAAGTGGAAGTAGCACAAAAATCTTATAAAAATATCAAGGCAGAGTCTTTTAAGCTTTATATATATATGTGAGGTAAATTCCAATCATTAAAGCACATTTGGACGGCCAAATTCCTATGTTATATTCATTGTTCATTTCAAAATAAGTTAGTCATGACTATTTACCAAGTTCAAGAATTGATCTATGAATCTATGGTAATGAAATTAATTAAATTGTTTATGGAAAAATGGATTCTTTTCATGAGCATAGATGATGCAGTGTACCTAGCTATCAAAGCTGCTTTAGTGTTCTTTGACTTGGCTTGAAAATTATGTCATTGTTCCATACGGCAGGTCCATCCACCCATTCTTCTTGCTCTAGCTGCCAAAAGTGGACATAATTTTTTCAAAAACATTGTATCTGGCTGCATGGCCCATGAAGTTAGCAAACCGTTTAAGAAAGAAATCTGTGATCAAAAGGCTCTACTTTTATTAGCTATGATAACATGCTTTATGCTTATATACACTTTATATGAGATCAATATCCCTACATCAAAGGATTCAATGTCTCTATATCCGGAGAATTAAGCAAGATTTGGTCAATGATATGATACATATAAAGAAAATCTCTACAAATATGATTTCCATCGTATAGGATTGCATAGCTGACCATCTGATGCTGAGATAATCAAAGAATGAAATTGTATAGCTGCTCATATTTGCCGAATATGGTGCTGAGAGAATTAAGGACTGGTTTCGATCATAAATTAATGCCCAATCACTTATAGAACATGGAATTTGGTTGTGACTCAAAGTTTTGAATTTTTAAAATTAGAATTAAGTAAAAAAAAAGGGGGATAAAGAAATGAGTAAGGGTAAGTTTGGATAAATGATGAGTAACATGAGTAATGTTACATTAATTCAGAAAAATCACTCGAAAAAGTTGCTTCATATAAATGATAATTCACGATGCTGAAGTATACACCACACCAGCTGAGTGATTTTTTTAGTGATATTTTTGAGTTATTTAGGTATTTTTCTGAGTTACCGAGGTATTAGTTTCGAACATATTAATGTAATTTAACATTTATGATATCTGCTGATATTCTGATGGATAAAAGTTGGGGTTTGATTTAATAATAGTTGTAGCCTCTCGCCTTTATCCTGACCTATCCAGGAACTATTTACACCAACAGATTAAGACTTTCGAATAGCACATCACAGAATTCACATGAACCCAAAGTTAACCTGAAGCTCTCTTGCATAAAGTTTTAGCCGAAAAAAATGAAAAATTTTAGGCATGAAGAAAGATATCATCATAATAATAAAAAAAAAAATGTTGGTTAAGTTTTGCCTAGCTAACTCTTCTCCTTGAACAAACAAAATAAATTAAAAAACAAAAAAACAAAAACCTTCATGCAACTTATCCTTCTCATATAAAATTCTTAAGTGCTTTTGGTTGCCAAATTTTACTTAAACAAATTTACATAAAAATTAAAAAAAAAAAGAGTTTTACAAGAATATTTATTTAGTTATTTTCCATAAAATCTGTTTTCTGAAACAAATTGGTAGGTCATGAAATCTGAAACCTGAGTTTTTCATATAACATATTTTATAGAAATTATATTTTTATAATTATCTGGTTTGAAAAACTAATAAACAACCAAACATTCTCAGGTATTAATATAACAAAAGATAAATGCAATTTTAGTGATAATGTTAGAACCCAGGGCCAAATATGAGAAGAGGAGCAGAAAAAAAGGGTAACATTGTCCTCTATTATGGAGGACCGACCACCCAGAAAAGCTCAAGTTCATGAACTCAGGAATGAGATGGGTCCACAAGGCTCCTCTCCCACACAGCATTAGGCTTTGATGTGAAACCTATGGGCCCCCACAAGCCGTTGCAAGTTGGATCAAAAAGGACTGATGGTGAAAGAAGAACGGTTGGTGGGCCCGAAAACCCCCAAGTTGGCGGCAACTTGGAGGCCCAGTGGACAGCAACCAAAGGAAAAAGTTGTCAGCTCCTCCTTTCTTTAATGAAGAGCAATAAGTCTGAAAGATTCTTAGGACCGGTAGTCTTACATGCATGAATGCATCCGTGCATCTTTGTTAATAGTATTATGCCATTGAATCAATGCCATCTTTTCAGCCACAAATTATTGTAGTTTGAATATTGGAACATATAATGGTCTTTATTGTTGGTTATTTGCACTAGTATCATCACTATCTTACATGTTATTCCATTGGCTATATTTCTTCAGATGCAAATCCTAGAAGTGAAAGGTTTAGTCCATAGCGGTATTGTTCGAAATTGCGTCCTAGCATGAAGCATTGTAACTTGGACTTTGGTCCTTGCAATTTATGGCATCAATTTTGAGCCGGTGCTTGGGTCGTGCTTCAGTTGCATTTGATTACCGATTGCAGGAACGAAAGAGAGAGATTTTTAGACCAAATTTAGGCCTATTAAAAATTTTGAGTTGGGCCTGAGTTTGAGATTTTTAGACTTGACCGGATCTAATTCGTTAACAACTAAGTACCCTATTTATTTATATACATATCCTTCGATTTCTAAATTCATGATCTATGAAACCTTATTCTATAGCTTCATGAGATAGGATGAGTGAGGGAATGTAATCACGCATTAGAGTATCCAAGTATAATTGCATCCTTCTGATTTTTGTCAAGGCTTGGGAGTGGTGATTTAATGTTTGAAGCATGTAACTATGAATCTTGATGATAAATTTCTCAAAGCATGGTTGTATTTAGTTTGATTAATTTTTTAGGATCCACAGTTGTTTGGTGTCCAATAAGAACTTAAATTAAAATATTCGCACCCGACCGGAAGACCTGTACCTGGATCGGACCTTGTCCTTTAATGGGCCAAGTATAGAGCAGAGTTTAGACATTAAGGCCCAGTAGTTAAAACCCAGAGTGCATCCGACCCAATACAAGCTCCAATTGAAGGTCTCAGTGTGACTTGAGACTTGGGCGGGCCTTGATACAATTGGCCATGTCAACCAAACTTCCAACTCTTAGGTTACTAGTTTTGTGATACATGTGCTGCAAGTGCATGCTTTTTTAATTAATTATCAAGTTAAATATTTGCATGTCACATGGATAAATTATATTTTTAAAATTTAAAAATATTTATGATATTTAAAATAGTATCTAAATAATCGAACGGTCATATTTCTTCATCGTGATCTTATAATAGTATACAATAAGATGCTAGTTTCTAAACATTGAATGGCAAGAACCATTTTTATTTGTTGTTAGGATGATAAATAATATGTAATGCTGAAAAATTCTCCATAATTTGGTAAAATAATTATTCATGAAATAAATAATCTGTAATATTATAAATTATAATATTTTTAAATTAACATTTAGAATTTAATTCAAAAACTATCGGTATAAGTTTAAAAATAATGAGACATCAACATAATACCTCACTAAAACCATTTTTCCTACCATAAGATTCAAAACATAAACAGCCGCCATTATCTTTCTCAAATTAATAATCCTAGAAAGGTTGAGATGTTTATCTTTTTTTCATACTATTTTTAAAATTCAAAATAATCTAATACAGAAAATAACTTTATGCCGTATAACAATTATTTAGGATATATAATGGTTAATACAATGAGAAGACAAATAAATAATATCTTGTATAACAAAATAATAGTTAATTAATACTCATTATCTAAAACACCTGCTATAGATATTTTAAATGTGATAGGAGAGAATGTGGATGAGATTATTGTTTTAATTCATACTATTTATTTTTTGATTGAAAGTAATTTAGAATATCTATACTTAGTAATGGAATCTACAAGAAGTAGAATCCTATTTCAATAATAAAATTAAGATTAACTGCACTATTTTCCAAAAGAAAGAGCACTGCCAATATATTGTAAACTTAAATTAAATTAAACATGACAATATAATCTTACATACAATGAGATAGCTACATTGGGACACAGGCCTCTTGAATTCAAGGTTAGCCTCAAAAAGGCCCCCTTCTAAATTCTACAGGTCTTCCATGTGTTGTCCCAAAAGATAAAAAGGCCCATGGGCCTTAATGCTAGTGGTAAGAGTGGCCCTTTGACGTAGAATTGGACCTCTCTGATTAATTATGTAAGCATAGTTTAATTCATGTCTAAACATTGCTTCACGATACATTGCATTTAGTGTTCCAATTAATGGTGATCTAATCTATTAGTTAATGGTATTGCTAGCCTGACTGCATTGTATTATTATTATTATTTTTTTTTGTCAATATGACAAACTCATATAACTCAAGTATATACTAAATCAAAAACTATTGTAGCTTAGACATCGGATTATTACAATGCATTCTTAGGATTTTGGTTATGGATTAAAAGTTGTATCCAAGAAACCTATATCCCTCATAGTCGAGTTGTGACATATATTATTATCATGCATGATTGCTTAAGTCCATGAATGATGTTGATTCCTTTCATTGTTGAATTAAGATCCAAGCTTAGCTACATTGCGCCCAAATATCCCATCATGCTACTTATTTTGTAATTAAAATAATACATGTTATTATTGTCTGATGTAGTATTAATAGAATTATAATTGAATAAGAAAATAAAAAAATACTTATAATGTTTGGTAAGGAAAGGTAAGTGGACCACAATTCGAATTCATTACAAAAAACTCAAATAAATTCATTCAGCAAGCAGACTCGATAAACAGTGGCTCTCTTAGTAGAGCTGCTCATGGGCCAGGCTTGAACATAGAAAATATCAAATTCTAATAGATCTAGTTTGAAGTTTGACTAAAAATGAATAGAGTTTAGACCCAAGGTTCCACTTGGGGGATAGTAACATGAAGCAAAGAAAAGAGCTACATGAAGAAGTAGAAGGGTAACAACATGGAGTAAAGGAACAAGATGGGCAGCATAAAGTAATGAAGGAGTTATGTTACTACGGATATGGCTTTCACATGAAAGGGAAAAGAAAAATGCTTTAGAGTCCATTTGGGTAATTTGACAGGAATTATACTAATTTTTTTTGCTGGATTTGTACATCGAGAAATTTATTTAAACATGGCCTATATCAACCCAAAATATCTTTCCAGTCCTAATCCTGTGGAAAGGTAAAACGACCTTTATAATTTTTTTTTTTCTTTGTGTGGATCAATAGACTTTTAAAAGATATTGACTACCAAGCGGTCTAATAGACTTGATTCTTGCAAAATATTTCTGTAGGAATATCCAAGGTGTATTATAATTGCTTTGTTTTTCGTAACATTAGAGAAAATGAAGTGATTGGAGTGAGACACCCATGCAGTTTTTTTTTAAAATAAGTTAAAAAAACAAAAAATTATGTTTAAGCTAATATTTTTTTTTTAATTTTATTTAAAATTTAAATAATTTTATATTGAATTATTATATTTTTAGGGATAAAAATATAGCTAAATGCTTGACTCGAAAAGTCACTTTAGCATTCTAAATTCTTTTCTTTTTGCTAGAGCACTCAAACATAGATTGAAGATCTTCAATTCTTCGGTCGGCAGCTCTAGTCAGTAATACCAAGCAGCAGTCTGTTCCATTCCTTTGAATTGAATATTCATTCTTTAATGTCACAAACAAGACTTATACTATAGATCCGACCCGACTTGGTTCCAGACATGAACCCGAACATTTTATGTTGGGTCCTGATCTTATTTGACCTCAATCCATCTAAATTGTTTCCAGGGCCTTGAATCCGAGTCCTCCATATCAGCTAATTGGTTAGGTCTGTGTCTAAAATTAAGACACTGACTTGAAACTAGAAGCAAATTCATTTCGGGTCTCACATATATTTTGGAAGGTGAATAATGCTGCGGAATGGGTCGTCTTCTTTACAGCCTATCATTTCGGGTTTGTAGCATGGGGTGTTTATGGTCAAGTGCCACCGGCAAAGGGAAAAAATAAGAAGAAACAGATTGTGTTTGGGCCTTGGTCCAATTGGACCTGTTTACGACCCTAAAACCTAACCCTAAACCCTTAAACCCCTGGAAAGTCGAATTGGTCGACATCTCCCGAGGCGCGTCGGAGACTTAGGGCCGCCGGACTCGGGCGGAGCCTTGCTCTAAACGAAACCCTCCCACCGCCCTCATCTCTATCTCTTCCGCGTGCCACCGTCTCTTTTTTCGTCGATTTCGCTCAACGTACCGGCCTCCTCGACGCCCGGCCAGAGCCGAGGAATTGTGCCGCAGTCTTTCACGACCTCGCTCTCCAACGGGCCACCGTTGCGGGCCAGGATCTCATTGAGAGATCAGCCGCTCCCTGTTTCCACCCCTGTTTTCCTCCTTTCCTATTTTTCGCCGCCGCCGCTGCACGTTGCCGAGACCTCCGGCCGCTTCTCCTTGGTGTTCCCTCGGAAGTCTTATAATAATGGAGATTAATTTGGGAAAACTTCCGTTTGATCTCGATTTCCACCCTTCCTCTCCTCTGGTGGCCGCCGGTCTTATCAACGGGGATCTCCATTTGTAAGTTCTAATTTTAGAAAATTTTATTTCCATTGATAAAAAAATCATCTAATTTCCATTATAAATATATGCTCTAACACTAGAAATTTGTATTTTCCATCGATAAAAGAATCATCTAATTTCCGTTACAATTCCATGCAAACAGGTACCGTTATGCCGCCGATTCGCAGCCCCAAAGGTACCTCTAATCGATTAGTACTTTCTGGTCATGTTCTTCCAAGTTTATTTTGTTTAACAGTTAAAAAATGGGTTTTTTTTTTCTTGATATGATTGTGATTTGGAATTTGTAATTGTTCTAGGTTATTCGAAATTAATGCCCATGATGAGTCCTGTAGAGCCGTTCGTTTTGTTGATTCGGGACGTGGTAAGAATTTATAGCTGAACCAATTGTCGGTGAGTTCTAATGGCGCATCTTAATTACATATTTTGTGCATTGTCGCTTCTCAGTAATTCTGACAGCTTCCCCGGACTGCTCGATTCTTGCCACGGATGTGGAGACTGGAACTGCCATTGCCCGTCTAGAAGATGCTCACGGGTTAGCTGAGTTTATTAGATTGTGCAGTTTTTTTTTGTCATGGTATCTTCTCAGCTCCTTGCTTGTGATGCATAAAGGAAATAATACAATTAGTTTTCTATTGATGCAGGGATGCAGTGAATCGCCTCGTCAATTTGACAGAGACGACCATTGCATCTGGAGACGATGAAGGGTACATAAAGGTGAATGACTGCTCGGTGTATTGCTGTTACCATTACTTCACCTCTTCTTAGACGCACCACGTTGAAGTATTGAGATAAGGATTTTTGTTATGCATGGTCTCTAGTGCCAGTAACCTTTAGATATCTTTGCAGCAAGTTATATTTTCAATTCTAGATGTTGTATGAACTTTTTTTCTTTCCTTTCTTTCTTTCTTTTTGATATGATTAGCTGGAAATCATTATTCCTCTCTTGCTTTGTTTTCTATTTACTTGGCTTTTTCTTTGGCTTCTGTTGTTATATGATGACGTTCCATTGGATAGGTATATTTTATGTTTTACATATATTAACTGAGTGTACATTAGGGTTGAGAGCAAGACATGATTCCTAGCCCACCACATAATGCAAATGTCATCGGATGTTGACTCTGCCAGTTTTGCAGGTGTGGGACACCAGACAACGTGCTTGTTGCAATTCCTTTCATGCCCACGAAGATTATGTCTCAGATATAGCTTTCGTGCCTGGTACTTTGCAACTTCTGGGAACAAGGTGGACCTGACATTTTCAACATGCATCATTGATTTTTCTTTTGTTTTGAGTGTTTTAGCATTTCAAAGGGCTTGCCCTTCTTTAGCTATTCTATTATAATGCATAGTGATCTAACAACTGATTAATTTTGCCTGATTGATTAGAATGAGGTTTTACTTTGCAAGTACGATAATGCTAACAATTTGCATTTGATACCTAGACATCAGACAACTATACAAATTTTGTATATAATAGATTTGTCTTATCTTCACAACTACACCATAATGGTAACAAACTTTGTATATAAAAAAAAAATAGAATCTTGTCTTTATCTATTGAGATCATGCTTTAGAAATCAATAGCGTAATCCTTCAACAATTGAGAACTTTTCCAGCAGGTTCTCTCTCTCTCTCTCTCTCTCTCTCTCTCTCTCTCTCTCTCTCTCTCTCTCTCAGATAAAGCACCATATGAGTTGGTCCTTGAGTGCTGGCAGAGATATTCATAAATCTAATATAATATTATCAAAACCATTAAATACCTGGAATAGCTATCGTAGTGCCAACATCATAATCATAAACTTACTTGTCTTCTTATTAACTGAAATATTTTATGATTGGAAAAAGCCAGTCCTCTTTTTATATGTCCAAATACATATTCAAGTTGGGTGGATAATTTTATGTTTTCTGAATTGCAAAGTCGTGCAGACTTTTGATCTTTATTTATTCTAATGTTAGTGTAACCTTGGTTATAGATATTTTCAATTAGAATGGTGATGATATGCCTGTCAATATTCACATCCAGTGCACAAGATTGGTCAGTCAAGTGTTACTTCAAGAAAGCAAGATTGTGTTCTATATTATATGGTGTTATTGATGAAGAGGCCTAGCTCATTGGAAAGGAGTTCCAAAGCTAATATCATTCATTTACTTCCCCTGTTATAGTTAAAAATGCAGATCCTCTAACCTATCGATTCATTGAGGGAGCAATACTTGTTGGAGCCATGATAATGATATAAAGAACGAAATGATAGACTATCGGGGGCCATTAGCAATCTTTCCTTTTTTTTGGTTTTCTTTTTTATGCAATCACAAATGATAAATTCGCCTGAGTTGCATCTCTAAGAAAGACTGCCTCTTAGTTTGATGATCGATTAGTTGATGCAGTCTGTGAGTGTCACTTCTAGAATATCAAAACTGGTGCAAGAAGTTGTTGCTGGAAAAGTCACAGCTAGCAGCAACCTTAATAGATTTTATGAGTTGATAGACTATCGATTGTGACGGGACATTGTTTTCCTTGTCTATGTTCACAAGATTTTGTCACCGCTTCCCAACCACTCTCATAACTACTACTTCCCATGTATGCTTTTCAGAAATGGTTCTGATGTGCTACCTTCAATCATTGAAGTACTATTCCATTCTACACTATACAATTATAGATAGAAAAAAAATTATTTCTCATCAATATATCTAACATTTGGAAGCTTTCGACTGCCATGCTATTTTTTTCACTCTTTCTTGCTGCTTTTGGAGTCATTAACTCCGAGCTCCCTTTGATTTTTTTTGTTTACAGTGGGGATGGAACTCTATCCGTTTGCAGTCTTAGGAAAAATAAGGTGAGCTATCTATTGTCATTTCCATTCTGTGACAAGTTAGCTTAACGCATACAAGGCGTTGTGATTGTGTTCTTAAATTTTTGATTTAGTTGTTATGTTGGTGTTAGGTGCAATCCCAGTCTGAATTTTCAGAAGATGAGTTGCTGTCTTTAGTCATTATGAAGGTAACATTCATCACTGCTTTTATTAGATCCCATTTTCTTTGCACATTATTTGATTATTAATTCATGACTGACATCAGAAATTGTTATATGCAAATTCTTGCTTTATAATTAGTGTAACCAATATCTGCTGCTTTGTGTGAGCATTTTGAACTTGCTTACCTCTACTTACCTAGGAATTAATTGGAGGCCGGCTAGTTAGAAAAGTTTGGTTAGTATCATTGTCTATTTCTACCTTAATTTCCCCATCCATTTCTTTCTGATAAATTTGATCACAGGTAACATAAAACCAATTTTCTTCCAGAATGATTTCCCTTGAGTTTGTAACACTTTTGTAGAAATTAAATCAGTTAATTCAGCAGAAATTGCTACATAACTTTTCATGCCTCGTTTTCTTGTTTTATACATTTGTGACTGTGATTCCTCATGTACTTGAACTTCATCAATGAGTCTCCAACACTGATTGATTTTCTTGAATCAGAATGGCCGGAAAGTTATTTGTGGAACTCAGACTGGCGCTCTGTTGCTATATTCTTGGGGTCATTTCAAGGATTGCAGGTATGTTACTTGTTACTGCAAACTTCATTAACATCAGAACCAGCATTAATTTTAAGTTGTTAGTACTTGGTGATCCAGTTTTGTGGGTATAGTCAGTTGTAAAATAAAAGTTGCCTTTCCCACTAAGAGTTTAGTTTGCTCTTGTTCTTCTTTTGGTCCTATTACCTTGTCATCTCGGTGGACAAAGATCTTAGTTGTTCAAGATTATATGGTTTCTCAAAAACAGTAGTATTTGTATTTATGATGACATAACTGCTTCTGTATTCTATATAATCAACACCATCAAATATTAGTACCAGCACCATTGTCGTTAATATTTAACCATATCTTTATGTAGTACTGATAACAGTGATAGTTGGATGGCTGGAAATATAGGTCTGGATGCTGATTTTAACACAAATCAATTCATGTTGCCATATAAAATATGAAATTTCATTTATGCTGCAATTATGCTTATACAAGCACCAGAACCAGTAAACACACCGTTGTTGACCTTAACCACTACCCTTAAGAATGATGCTGAAATTCACACCAGAGCTGCTGTCTATGTTGGATAGTTATAATGCTGATACTTGATGGCTCCCTTGAAGAAACTACTGTGGCTGTACATGCACGGGTATCACTTCAATTCATGTGGCAATAATGGCCTTCGTAGAACACCAGTATCTGGTTCGCCATTGGCACCATTACCTAAAATAACAGTTCTAGTGGTAATAGCAAACCCAATGGGAAGCACTGATGAGATTAACCCAATTTTTACGAGTGCCAATGCCATTTTTGATGCATGTTGAGTTACACTTGATGTATGGTTATCGACACATTGGATGTGCCACTTTTGTAGAACGTAGCATTAAGTTATGCACACCCAATTAATAGTTTTCTTCTATTTGTAATCAGTGATCGTTTTCTTGGGCACCCTATGTCAGTTGATGCATTATTGAAGGTGAGTGATATTTGCATCTTTTATTTTCCTCCCCCCAACTTTCTTTATTAGATATAGCTTGAAAGTTTCTCCTATCATTTTTTGTTTGAAATTTGTCTTTTTGTTAGTTTGATGAAGATACCCTTATTTCTGGATCAGAAGATGGAGTGATCAGGTCTGAATTTTATTTTGGGAACTAAACTTCAAGTTCGAATTATGTTACGGTTCATATTAATACAAACACCCTGGTTTTCCTTCAAACCTGACACCTCAGTTGTTATTAGGTTGGTAGGCATTTTACCAAATAGAATAATTCAGCCACTTGCTGAGCACTCAGAATATCCTATCGAACGCCTCGGTACTGTCCATCATCTTGTTTTCTGCTTATCAATCTGGATAGCATTGTTTACAATTGATTTTAGCTGCAAGTAAGCGAATTTGTCGTTATGTTTTCTCACAGCTTTCTCAAATGATAGAAAATTTCTTGGCAGCATTTCACATGATCAAATGTTAAAGGTGAGCTCCCAAAACTAGTACTCCTTTCTATTATTTTAAAATTTTGGTCACTTATGATGTACATAACTTGTGTACTAGTTAAAATTATTTTGTGAAATCATTTATCTTAATAAATATGTGGTTTTTGAAACCTGGTAGATCATCAGTGTTGTTAAAAGTGCTAAGTGCAAATTTAATTTCTCACCTTTCAGATTTATAGGTAGCAAATAACTTTACCTTCAAGTCCAATTCTTCCCTTTTATCCACTATTGAATATCATTTATTGATCTGACTAGAATCTTTGAATCCACATTTTGTTGTACTGTAACTATTGGCAAGATAAGCAGTATTTTTTTTTAAAAAAATGGGTGTGAGTTTTTTTTTCTTTTGCTGTTAATTAAGATTTATCAGCATGGTGTATTTAAGGGTGCAACTTGGGCTGGGTTAACCTGAATCAACCCCTATTTTGGGGTTATATTGAGCTAATATTAATCTAACTTGGGTTCAGCTTGGGTTGAGACATATCAAGCCCAGCTTGAGGTCAAGTCATGTTTGGGTCGAGAGATTGGGCACCTAAATTGCTGTAATTATTACCTAACAAACCCAATTGGAGCCTAACCCCAATTCTCCATGGGACTCTTGAACAAATCGTACTTGTCTCATATTATCAGTAATTAAGCTCCAGGTCAACTGATCTTAGACATTGCTTGAACCAACCAAACCTTAGCTGGCCCAAACTCATGTAAAAATGGGTTGAAAACTTAGGAAATGGGTCGGTTAGGTTTGTTGTTGAGCTATTTTTGGGTTGACTTGAGTTTTTATAGTCAGGTTGGGCAGTTTGCTTTGTTCGAGGAGTTTTGGTTAAATATTTTCTCTGGTCGTGCTTGGCTTGATCCTTGTCCAACCAACCCACCTGAGTTGCATCCTAAGGTATAATGACTCAACCTGACACTCCAATTGGCTCTATAATCAAGTAGCTGTTGCAGGTGAACACAGAAATAAATATCCCAACTCACATACTATTTTGAATGCTGATATTTGTACTTTTTGAGACCACACTGCATTTACCCAATCATGCTCCTTATTCATTTATTAATTGTCACAAATTACAACCATCACATTACCTTCACCAAAGAGGTGTTTGAAAGTTCCCTAGAACCACCTTATGGGAATCTGAATATGCGTCCTCCACCGTAAAAGGGGTGTGCCAAATAGATTCTGTCAGAAGTTGCCATGATAAAAAAGTAGCAAGATAAGACATTTTTTTATATGCTAGTAGGATTTATTGATGTTTTATATTAGCGGACAGTGTTCTTGAGTACTGTAGTCAATGTTTTATGCAGTGGGAACATCATAAACCTTGGCCGGTATACTTCATGACATCAATAAGGGTGCACCTGATGTGCACCCTTACATCAATACACCAATTTTCATTATATTTCAGATATGCACCTATAGAATTTGGCATCTTCAACTATCTGACTTGACATATTTGATTCTCATAGCTTTGGGACATGCAAGATCTTTTGGATGGTCACCAAAGAGCCCCAGATAGACGGTTGGTTGAATCAGATAGTGATGGCGATGAAATGGATGTGGACATAAAGCCTTTTAAGCCCAGTAAAGGTATGTTTGTATTTGAGAGCTCTCAAGCATTCAGCCTCTACCTTTATTCATCAAAAGTAGCAAATTTGCTGTTCAGAATGCAAATTGCGGGCATGGTTCAGAAGCCCCTGCTGGAAAGCCATATTTCACTATCCTATATAGATAATTTCTGCTCAAAAAGATGTAGACGGAGCAGGGATCTTAGGTCTTAAGCAAATTGGCATGAATGCACTAAACCATGCATGACAGGATTGTTTACAGATGACTTGCTGAAAGGCTTTACCTTGTATAGCGTATTATTCAATGTTTCAGTGAATTGTTTTCTGTAACATTTGTGCAGGACCAAAGAGAAAGAAGGCTGACAAGGGTCAAACCTCAAATACCTCATTTTCAGATTTCTTTGCAGATTTATAGTGGAACGCCCTCCAAACGAGACTGTATTTTTTCCACTGAAGATGAAAGCGCTTCTTCTGGTAATGTCCGCAAGCCAGAAATTTTAATGGTAATAGAGAAACTGATTCTTTGTTGCTTTATCGGCTTCCAAGAGAAAATGTATTTATGTCGGCAACTTTAACATTTCGAGGTGTATTTTATGAACCAAATTGGGTTTCTTTCACTTTTAAATTTTAACAAATGTTGTTCCTACTAACTGGTTTAGATTTGAAATTTAGTGAAATGTTGGCCCTGTAGCATCTTTATATGGTATAGGTGTGCTTTCATGTACATGACCCTATTAAGAACTGAGTGCAGTTTCATAATCTACTATGTTATTTTTCTGTGAATTGCACAAAAACAGCCACTTTGTTTTCAATATTGCGTATTCAGACTTTTTATATTTCTGTGCAAGAATAATTTAGTTTCAAACTTTTTGGACAATTGCTCCCAACTCCATGAATGACCTGAGCCCTCCATCCTAAAAAATATGAAACTGCTAGTTTTCACTGCTATATAGAACGTGGTATAGTGGAAATAACAACCATGATGTGCCCAGATAAATCTCAAATTTGATTGAATTGACTGTTAAAAGATGATGTAGCTGCAATTACTCTTGTTATATATAGCCTATAACAAGCTAACATTATAATGGCAACTTTTTTAAGACCATGAATGGTGAATTTATTTGCTAATATAATGTGTTTTAAGTGACTTCCACTCCACAGCAAGTTTTAGTTCATTAAGTGGGGATTGTCAATTTCAGTGCACCAAGTGCAGAACTTTGACCCAAATTGTCCTCTTCACTCATGTCATTGCATACCTCACCTGATGCTTGATGCTTCTTTAGAATTGTTACTTGCCATCCTATTAGAAATAAGAATCATTATTCGTCAAAGTTAAAGTTTAGCTAAGTAATTTTAGAATATGACTGCAATTATTAGTCAGTATGACTCAAATTAGTGCCCCAATGACAGGATTATCTGATGATTTTTTTTTTCAGAAAAATAGTATTTTTTGAACTGACATAGTGATGAACTTTAATATATATTTTCAAAGGGTTTTGAACTGACATAGCTAAGTAATTTTTTTCTCAGCATCTTATGAGCACCATCTTATGGGCACAATTTCTAAGAAAAAATTAAGCACTATCTTATGAGCACAATTTGACCATGGTGCTCTGCAAATTTCCATTACATGAGCACAAGAAACCTACCAAAACGGTGAAAAGAAAATATACCAAAAGATAAAATTGTCAACACAAAATAAAAGAAACCAAATAAATTGCAAAATAACAGACGCAAACTATTTATATAATGGCAAAAAAAAAATGTCTTTGATTTCATTTACCTTAAGCGCCACCTTATTAGCATAACTTGATGATGATGCTCTGCAAGTTTCTATCACACGAACGCTAGAATACTAAAAATTGATGAAAAGAAAATATAGCAGAAGACAAATTTGTACAAAACAAAAGAAAAGCAACCAAATAAATTACGAAGTAACAGTACAAACTAATTATATAGCCTTAAACAGAAAATATCTTTGAATAAAAAGAAGACATAAGTGCAATACCTCTGGAAATTACTCCTGTGCTTCCCTTTCAGTTTTCCCAAAATTAATTAAATTCTAGAAACAGGAATCGTTTTGATCACTAATGTGACCTACAAAATATGAGAAATGATGTCATCATGGCCTGTGTTTTTTGTCATACAATACGTTGAGTTTTCAAGTATTTGTTTAGATTGTAATACCATATTAAAGATGGTTCTAATTGCAAAGCATGCATCTACCCACGCATAATGACATGGATGCAAGTGCATGCATTTCAAGTTCTTGGAATGAGGAGGCTTCAATTATGTGGCACTTTCAGTCTACTTGCCTCCATGCCAGATAATCTCGGATGATCTTTGCTGTTGGTTTTGGATAACATATAATTCGTCCATCAAAAGAAGGTGGCGAATTCAATTCTTGGTCCCAAAGATACTTAACACATTAGCTATAGCAAAGCACAGATCGATACGCACAGTGCTTAGTATCCATCGTTTACGGCTGAGACAAATGGGGTATCTAATCCCATTTGCTTTTCTAGCTTTCATCTCGCAGTGTCAGTATCGGCTTAGCAGAGTGCTTTTGCCATTAGTGTTCTTTCCGATCTTTACGCATTTCACTGCTCCACCGAAAATTTTCTCTGCTCCTATCGTACTCCAGCTTGGTAGTTTCCACCGCCTGTCTAAGGTTGAACCCTGAGATTTGACGGCGGACTTGAAAAGCTACCTACAAACGGTTTACGACTCATCATTCCGAATAACGCCTGCATCTTCTGTCTTACCGCGGCTGCTGGCATATAGTTAGCCGATACTTATTCTTCAAATACTGTCATCTTCCCACTTCATTATACACGAGGGAAAGTATTTTGCTGCATTTCTCATCTATAGGAGCATTTCACATTTTCATTGGAAATATCGGCTTTAAATCCCTTTATTATCTGCATCAACTAATTTTTTATAGCATAATTCTTTGAATGGATAGGCTTGCATATTGAAACGAAATACAGTAGAACCTTGCCCTTCTTTGGTAAAACTGAGTTGTCTCATTCGAGACAAAGCTGCTCAAAAAACATATCTCAAAGTTTAATATGCTTCAAATGGTTTATAGAGAAAGTGAGACAAGAAATTTGTTGACAGTTTCACGAGATGCGGTTGATCCAATATTGGTCGAGATGATTCAGTTTAGTTCTAACATAATAATAATTAGTTCAACTATTATTTCAAAATTTTAGTACAGATGGGACTTTGGTTTGATTTTGAGTTTGAAACTATGCCGGTCTACACTATAAACCCATACGTCCGTACGAGCCTCCCATGCATCCAACAATGGAACAAACACATGCATGGATTATAGGTCCTTAAATAACACAAAGAAAGTGCAATAGCTTAATACGAGAGGTGGTAGCAGTAGATTGAATGTTTACCGATCGGATCACATGCCAGGTCCATTTAATTCGTGATCAGAATCGGAACATCAGAATTAAAATGGATCGGAATCAGAATCGAAATTAGATTTAATACTACAGAAAAGTAGAAATTGGATCATAGAGAATTGGGGTATTCCAATTCTTCTTCAGAATCGAAATGAAAATGGAACTCTCTTCAACTATATGATTTTTATTCAAAAATCGAACTTTGTTCAACCAAACAAACCTGTAACGAAGTCATGATGGACAATTATATCGTATTGTATTCTATATATCTACTAGTTAATGGACATTTTTTCTAGAAGGATTATGTATTTTTTGACAATAATTATAGCAAACATCCAATCTTACACGTAAAGTCTTTCCCATATCGCACGCAAGGCTGCAGGGAAACTGATGAAAAGAAGACCTAAAAACGTACTTCTTGTAGAACACTAACACTAGGGTACATGGCAAACACCAATCAAACCTAGAAGTTGTTTGACATTCTGTCCGATGCTTCCTATCCTCTTGCAAGATTACGACCACAGCGTCCGTATATGGCTGGTTGCATTGCTTCTGTCGCCAACTCTCCTAGCCAAAAAAAAGAAAAAGGAACAAAAGGAAAAAAAATCTTAACCACAGCTGTCATTTCTCAGAAGACAAGCACCATCCCTGGCCTTAGAATGACTCCAAACATACCACAGCTTTCTTAAACCTTATCACCAATGCTAATGACAGCAATAGAAAACCAACACTCTCTTGAATAGGTGGTATAGAAATAAACTAATCAACTAAGGATACAGTGATGTGCATGGCCAATACAAGGGACAAGCTCCTAGTGAGTGATGCTGACTGCCATTGACAACATAAAGGGACCCAATTACTTATTTAGATTGATGTTAATCATAGCTCTTGTTTCAACTAAACCCCACAAGATTCTCACATCCACCCAAAGGGAGGGGACAAACTTCCAAGTGCTCCACAAAGGTAACCCAACTCAAATAGGTCATATATTATTATTGGATGTATGACAAAAAAAGCCACAGATGGTCCTTAACAATTGGATTGGATAATATTTACCCGTCAAAAGCAAAGCTTTTCACCTTTATTCTATTTTAGTTGGTCTTAGCATGCTAAAATGTAAATTTTAATTGGTTATCCCTCCATGCTGATAAATATATGTTGCCCTAAATTGAGCTGGTTGTATTGTTTTGGTAAAGAGGGTGGCAGAAAAAACCAGTCAATCCTATCAATTGCTTCTAATTATAGCTTGTTTTTTCCCTTCTTTTTTTCGAATAGATGACAGGTCCAAATTTGCTTGGTGTCCTAAAGAGAAACCATATCCATTTTTCTATTTTAATGGACTTGCTAAATAGAATAGCCAATTCAATCCCTCACAATTTCTTTACTAAATTAATGTTTGCACAAAGTATTGCGTTGTATTTGTGCAATAACAAGCACGAACAGCGTGGTATCTAATAATATAATTCTTAAATTTAGGCAATTATTTGCATGGCATTCTAAATCTTGAAGCTAAGTAGGAAAAGTGGGCCCCACCACGTGTCGCGATGTGGCTGGCCCAGTTAGATACGGATCTTATCCATTACGTGGAAACTGGAAACATGGGGCCCACCAAGGGTTTACTTCGTCAACGGCTCCCAGACTTTTCGCGTCTCTTCCCTCCTCTATTTTTGGGCTCCGTCAAAGATGGCTCGGCTCGAGCCGTCTCAGTTTGCTCGGAGACTCCTATTCGACTTAAGAAAAGCCCAATCCACTGCATTTACATCATCACCAAGTAGTTGAAATTAATACTATTATTTCAAAAAAAAACAAACAAACAAAAAAACAAACGTGGATCTGAATAAAAGCAGGATTCCAATAATTAAATAGTAACATTTAGTGATTGTTTTGACTTGTTGATCATGTGACGTGAAAAGATAGCTACATCCATTAAGTGAGCTAAGAAAAAATAGCAGGACATCCTTGTCTTTGATGGTAACATTTATATTCTCCCAATGCAAATAGATTATGCAACATGGATAATTAGCTGGGGAGTAGGGAAAGATGTTATATTCAATTGAGCCCTCTTTGACCAATTATTTATGTGTACAATTAACAAAGAGTCGTTAATGAAGTGAGGTGTTTAGTGAAAGGAACAGGTTGGTAAAGATTTAATGTTTATTCACCATTTTGATCTACATACTATTAACCCTTCTCACTATATATATGTTGCTCTACGTATGCATATAGATAAGAATCTCTATCACGTTACATCCCAATAAATGGATTATATAAAGAAAATTAGATTTGTGATTATATTTGAGCGGAGACTGTCAAGATTAATTATTATTTTTATTTTGATGATTGAATCATCCTAGAAATGTTTCCATCGATCGATTGCTAATGCTTTTGGCTTAAATATTGAAAGACTAAAAGTTAAAGGAGTTGTATTCATTTCTACTTGACTCCAAAGATTTAAAAAAGAAAAAACATGAAAAACATGCAATATATATAACAGGCATCTTCCTCTCATATTTTATTTATTTGTCTTATTTTGAAAAATAAATTGCTTGCTCAAATACACATTTAAGAAATTATATAAACAAGTATAAAACAACCGCAAGAAAACTCAGTTAGAGATATGCAAGAAGACTTGAAAACAATTAGTTTCAAGTCCTTTAAATTTTTTTTGCTTATTTTTTACTATATAAAAAATACATTGTACTCGTTTCCTAAAAAGGTTCTTTTCGTAGTCACTTTTTTTTCCTCAGTCAGCGATAAGTTTTTCACTCTAATGCGGTTAAAAAGGAGAAAGCGGGTTATATGCAATTCTTATATATTAATATAGCTATCGCCTCCACATGTTCGTTCTCGAGCACCGAACATCCCTCATAGTTCAAGAAAAAGACTAGTAGCTAACTTCATGTATGAATGATTAAATAGAACTGTTACAAAAACAATCAAGTATAATAAAGAGTGCCACTATGAAACAAGCATTCTCTTACACCTAAAGCTCATCCTATGCAAAAGTATGGCACAAATCACAGAGATAGGGTAGCTTCCTAGAGAACTAGAGATCAGGCCCATTAGCATGTTCCTTTGTATTTCTGAATTATCTTAAGGCCCATATGCCCAAGTAGTAGCAAGCCGGAGCCGAGCCAATTAAGGCAAGCCGATTGAGGGACAAAAATGACCTTATCCAAAAGAATCGCCCTGCGAGGTTGCCAAAATTCTCTCCCTCATCCCCTTCCTCTCTTCCATAAAACCCCACCCTCCCCCATACGAAGGAGCTTAGAAGACAGGGGACCCAGGGGCTCCGTCTTGAGTTTCCCTTGGACGGATTACAATAAGAAGAAGAGGGGAGAATGGGACTTCTCGACCAGCTGTGGGACGATACGATGGCCGGTCCCCGGCCGGACTCCGGCCTCGGCAAGCTCCGCAAGTACTCCTCCTTCTCCCCCTCCTCCTCCTCCTCCGCCTCCGCCGCCGCCGCCGCCGTCGCCGAAGCTGCCGCGGCGCCCGGAGGCCTCCAGGTCACTCGGAGCATCACCATCCTCCGCACAGCCTCCTCCGGCGCCTCCTCCCCCCGCAGCGCCCTCGACTCCGGCTCCTCCGCCCCCTCCTCGCCAGCCAGCGTCCCCAGCTCCCCCCTCACCCGTGAGTACACCCCTTCTGGAACCCCCTAGGACGTTCTAGAAGGAAGGAGAAGATTGAAAATCCTTTTTTGCCTCCCCCGGCTTTGCTTGTTATTTTTTGTTTGTAGCTACGGGGCCGGGAGGAGAATGGAGGAGGCCGAAGAAGAAGCCGACGCCAACGGCGGAGGGTATGGAGACGGCACAGCCCCGGAACCCGACCGTTTACGACTGGTCTGTTCTTTTCTTTTCCCTTCTTTCAAATTTAGCGCAGAAAATGGATATGGTTGCATATGTTTTCATACCTGCTTTGCTGGTTTTATTTAGTTTGCCTCACGTCCAGAACTTGTAAAGTTTTATGGTCATGAATTAGATATGTTTAAGATGAGAAAAGAACATTAATTATCTCTCTTTTTTTTCCTTATATAATTTGATAAGAACATTCATATAGATTCACAAAGGTTTTTTGTTTAGATATTTATCTCGGGAATTAGTTGAACTAAATAATAATTTTATGAGAATAAGTATTTTTCACCATGAACATATTATTCTATCAGAATCAGCAACTTATTCAGAACTTTTACCAGGTTATCATGATATATTATGACAGAAATATGTGAACATATCAATTTCTTTGAATGTTTACCAACTTTCTTCACTTGATGAACATATAGCGTTCTATAAAATTTTGGTGGCCGGCGGGATCTACTGTACCCAAATGAAAAACTAAATTCTTTTAAATCTCTTGAAAATTTTCCTTGTTACCAAAAAAGTTCGAGAGAACCACGCATATCTCTTTGGCATGTTCCTTTCCTGGTTCCTGGTTCCTGTTTCCTGGGGCTTTATGCATAAAGAAATTGTTAATTTGTTGAAAAGCGAGGACCTATATGTAACTGCATGTTATAATTATCCGAGTCTATCATGATCCATCCAAACCAGTGGCACATAGATTTGATGGTTAATATGGTTTAAGATTATAATTAATTTTTTGTCAACCAGAAGACTCTTGTTTCTGACAAAGCTAAAACAAAAGAGACGGGCAAAAAATTAAAGGAAAAAAAGCAAAATACTCTTTTTTGTTTTTATTTTGTTATCTGCACCTAATTTGCTTGATTTCGTCGCAGGGTGGTGATAAGTTCTCTGGATAGATGAGACCGAGTTAAAGATGAGAAGGATTACAGTTCACTTCAGTGTGGTGGAGACAGTGCTGTTTATAAATCTGTATACAAAATGCAGATTTTTGTAGTAATAGTAGTAGTAATAAAATTGCGAGGGAGCGTAGGGAAAACACTAGGGGACAAGGAGTGCTTGGGTGGTGTGATGGAGAGAAAACCTCGGTAGGTTTAAGCGAGTTTTGCAAAGCAGGAGTGTTCTTGGTCTTCCCCCCTCCAATGCCTGTTTGGAGTTTTGCTTTGTAAATTGAATGATGGCTCTTGGCTCTGTATCCAACCAATTTTTTTTTGCATTTGTCATGTCTGATCTGACCATTATTGCTGTGAACTTTGATGCAATAGTTAAAAGGTGTAATGACGTAGATGCATGATTTTTTTTCCTTGCATGAAAACCAAGTTAGAAGCACATTTCATTCAAAAGTCGCAAGTACAATAACCATAGGAAAACGTATGAAGTTAAACTATATGGGAACATTTTATTCGAGTTTAGATTATGTTCTTATCCTCTACATCCCAAATTAAGAACATATTTGGTTGGAGTCTTGGAGAGGGTTAGGCTTTGGATGGAAATGGAAAGGAGCGACTTCTATTTCAGTTGTTTGGTTGGGAGGAGTCCTATTTTCATTCTGATTTCAAGAAGAATGAGAATACTCTAATCTTCGTAAATCCGATCTGAATTCTTATCTAGTATTTAAATTCTATTCCAATTCCAATTCCAATTTCAGTGACGAACCAAACACGTCGGAAAATATGGCTATGCCGCTTTTTATTCTCATCATTTCGATTCCGATTTCGATTCAGGTCGCGAACCAAATACACCCTAAATCTAGTTATGGTTCTAAAAAGAGTTGACAAAGTTTTAAGTTGTTGATAGAAATTGTATGATAATGGGCAGACTTGATTATATCTGGATGAGCATGGTTCCTCTGAAGCTCTAAGTGGACGCGCCAACTATGACCAGCAACTTGCCCATATTATAAAGATTATCTACAATCAAGAAGAATGCTATAGAATGATTATTTTTCTGGAATAAGGTTGATTACTTAAAAGAGTCGGTGTAAAGTAGAAGCAACTTTCTAGAGGCTTAAATCCTGTTCATTTGCTGCTAACTCCTGAACTGTGACTGGTTCAACATTCTTTATATATCTTTTTTCAACTAAAGATAGTTTCAACTAAAGATAAACATTATAAGGGCGTTGCTATTTGCTAGTAAACCATTCCACACCAGATGTTTCTTTTAACCAAAACTTGCCAGGCATCCAATCTTTTTTTTTTTTTTTTTTTGTATGCAAAAATCCCAACCTTATGAACCAATGGTGGTGGGATCGATGTACAATGACCTACTACAAGGCTAAAAGTTAATCTAGACCCTGTTAGTTGCTCAGATATGCGATTTGAATCTAATAGTTCATCTCCTCATAATATAACAACATAACGAAAAAAAGACATCGATCGGTTTGATATGAGGAAATAAACATGGTTTTTCACGAAAGTTTCCCACTTTCTAGTGCTACCAACACCACATGCATGAAGTGATTTTTCATTCATTAGGATAGCCAACAATTGGTAGTATTCTATTTCTTAAACTACTACTGTTGTTATATCCATATAATTAACATTATTTTTTCTTAGCGTTCTCTGTGTCATCCTTT
The DNA here is from genome assembly GCA_025769935.1 of Phoenix roebelenii. Taxonomy (NCBI): domain Eukaryota; kingdom Viridiplantae; phylum Streptophyta; class Magnoliopsida; order Arecales; family Arecaceae; genus Phoenix; species Phoenix roebelenii. The sequence goes on along the minus strand of JAOXJJ010001100.1, from coordinate 22,436,675 downwards.
TGAACCTTTTCTGCCGACAAATCCTTATAATTTTTGAATAAAATAAATTACAAAAGGAATGTCCACCAGGGTTAAGGCATCAAGATAAAATGTTTTGCAAGATGATGGCTCTTGGGGACGTAGCTCATATGGTAGAGCGCTCGCTTCGCATGCGAGAGGCACGGGGTTCGATTCCCCGCGTCTCCATAATTTTTTTTATTAGTTTTCAAAAAATAAACCGGAAGGATGGCTTCTCGTCTTGTCAAATGACTCAAATTTATCCTTTGCGTACTAGAAAAACCTGAAGACCGGAAGCACAAAATATCAAAGCAAAAAATTCCCAAGACCAACTACCAGAAAATTGACATAATTCTAAAGTTTATAAAATTTATTTCTTTTTCTTCTTTCATGTTGATGTAGAAAGAGATCATTGCTTCATTCATTCCATAAAAAAAAGGGGAAGATTTTCCATTGAAGAATGGTGAAAAAAACCACAAGGATGCTTTATCCTTGTAAAACTGGAAGACTAGAAAAACAAAATTCCAAAGCAAAAAGTAGGAAGACCAATAACCAGAAAATTGACATGAAACTACTGTTTATGAAACTTATTTTTCTTGTTTCAAGATCAATGCTTTCAGATTAGACATATCCGGCATTGCCGTCGTTAAGCACCCTCTGCTTTCACTTTTCCGATCAGATCGGCGGCATCTTGAACAGTTGCAATGTTTTCAGCTCCACCTTCTCCTATCGACACTTGAAACCTCTCCTCCAATGCCATCATAATCTCCACCTGACACCATTAACTTCAAATCATGCACCAAGATAAAGCATAGAGTCCAAGTAGAAATTTGGAAATCATTTTTGTTACACTTACCGTGTCGAGAGAATCAGCACCCAAATCAGCAAACTTTGTTTGGGGCGTCACGGTGCTCTCATCAATTGACAGCTGCTTCGCAATGGTGCTTTGAACAATTTGCAGAACTTCGGATTTAGCCTGCATTGAACTAGTGTCATTCTTCAAAACAAAATCAAGTCTTGGAACATGTAGGATCCAATGGATCGAGTGACACAAAGTAGAGAGAATTTCCACCATGGAACATGAGATTGCACTAGTACTCCTGGAACATCTTGGGAGTGGAGACTGTAGTCTTGCACCTCCATGTTGAATCTTTCGTCCAAGTCTTAGCCCACAAACCCTCTGCTCAAGCCAAAAAGTTTTATAGCTTAATCAGCACTACAGATAACATAGGATAACAAATTTTGGAGGAAGGCAACATGACACTCAGCAAGAAATAGCGAACTATAATTACCATGGCAAGCTTGTTAGGTTTTGGCCTTACAGCTACTGGTAGAGACATCGCCATAGGAGAGATGGAAATGAATGCAGCCATGCTCTTCTTTACGTGAGCACCTTGAGGAAGAAATGAAGCACGGAACTTCTTCGAACCCAAACTTGAGTGACATGGAAGTGGGGAGTTTAGGTTGCTCGTATATAGACTTCTCTACTAATGTGGCGGAAATTGGTGGTGATGAAACCCAAGTAGCTTAGCAGGCTAGGCCTGTGAAGTGGGTGGTCCTTACAATGCACCGTGTCAGCTTATGTTTGTAAGGAATGTTGGTCCAGGTGTCAGAATGGGTCTCGCAAAAACAAAAAAAATACTCAAATATTTGACTTACCAAACAAGGTCTATGCCGCCTGAACACTCTTTACTCCTAATACTGCATGAGATGAGATAAAATGAAGGCTGTCCGCCGGCCATCTACAGCACTAGCCGCCGATCCTACACACTTCCAATGCTTTCGCATGCACTTCTGTATTTCGACTAATATTGGTGTTGATGCCCAAAATCCAAAATCCGGTCTGATGATCTAGAGACGAGAAGGGCGCCGCGCCGATCTGGCGTGCAAAGATGCTGACCTGCAAGCATAATCGGACCCTTTAATGGCTAAATCGGATAGGATATTAGGAATAAGATGCGAGAAAAGAGAATATGATGTAGAGTAAGTTGTATCTTGCGCATACCTGGTTCTTGAGTGCCTTTTATAGATGAAGAGTTTCTGTCCCATTGGAGACTATCTCTTGATTTTTCTTATCTGGATCAATCGGAGAATAAAACTCCTATCTAGATTGATCTGCTGCTGGGCTATGTGTTAGCTCATGATAAGCAAATCAAATTTAGGCTATATCAATTGAAAACACGCAATGCTCATGAGAGAGAAACATTAATATAATAATAGCATTTTTTTATAGTTTCACACAAACAAAAAGAAAAAGTGAAAAATAAATATCCACTAAGGAAGGCCTTGCATCATGGTCACATATTAACTAATAAAAGTGATGCCATATAGGTTTATTAGCCTGGGCCAAACCTTCTCCTAACAATTGAAGTTTTTGGGCTGAGTCCATAACACTTGGAAGGCTAGCATTTTTATAAGGCCTACTTGTAACAAACCAAGATCTTATCAAAACAGCCTAGTTGAAGGGAACTATATAGGTTGTTTGGCTTGTATAAGTACCCAAGATAATCTAAAGTATAACCACTATGAAGCTAAACACACATAGATCAATTCCGCTTTAATACCCTTTAATCTAAAAATACTAGTTAAAAGGTATTATTTAGGTTCTTTAGCCTTATATAACTACCAAGGATCTCCCTAGCAAATGTCAATATGGGGTTAAAAACAAGCTTGTGTACATCACTGTATAACAACCCATAGTATCTCACCCCAAAAGGACTAGCCATAAGTTATTATTTTGGTTCACATACCCATCCATAATCTTTCCAACACATAACTGATGTAGGACTAAACACGTGCCTTTATTCTACCAAGCTAAGGGTCCAAATCTAATCAAATCCAATCGCAAACATCATGATCAGCTTGCGATCATCCTTAAAGGACTAATGTTGTAGTGTTCTCTTGGCTATCGAGTGGGTTTGCTCCAATACCAAAAAGGCTAACCAAAACTTATAATTTAGTTTCAATAGTTTCGTATAAGTATCCATAATCCTCCAAATATATAATCTTTGAGAGATTAAACACAGCCCGCATTCGCACATACTTCCTCGTTGAAGTTTCGATATTCTTGCCAAGCTAAAAATCCAATTCAAACATAATCCCATACCATTCGGACCGGAGAATATTGTAGCATGGGCCAGCCGTACGTGCTTATGTTTTGAAATTGCATTCTATTGACAGTTTAAGCCTGAAGGTGTCAAACTGAAGGGCGCGAAGTACTCCAATCAATCCGTTTGCCTTGAATAACCTCGTCATCTAAATGTCGTTGCAGACGGCGATTGTTGAAAAGGAATAAATGCCCATTATCATCGCCAATGTGGCAGAAGCCTTGCCCATGAAGTCCACCGAAGACATGGGAGAACACAATAGAGTGGCTTCAGGATAAGGAAGAGGATTGGAGAGAAAAAAAATGGGCTAGTGATAATACCATAACAACAACTTTGTGATCGAAACTCACCTGCCCACCACAACCATTCAGCCCGAGTTAATCGAGCAAAGGATACAAGCTCTACTGGGCCATCCCTTCCTTGACCAAAGATATTGTCTAGGTGTGGAAGGTTGGTACTCATCCGAAAATAGCATTGCTCCTTCGAGAAGCAACTTAAAATCATCTCCCCTGCTGAAGTGTTCTTCATCAATGTGGTCTTCATGTATTCCTCTATCGCAATTGTTTCCCTGGTGTAGGGCCGCACCATATCCTCCTTGATTGTCTAAGAGTAGTGAATGCATGGAAGAATGCACCAATTCCAAATGTAGTAACTATCCCTACTTTCCCTTGGATAACCTTCTTTAATGTCTTAAGGAAGGGCAGAAAGAAGCAAGGATAAAAATGATGGGATTCTTATATGCTATATTGCTTGTCATATTTGTCTGGTGAGGAATGGCTGAATATTAGAAAATACACACCATAACTCATGCTTGATCATTATGACAACTGCTCTTCAAGTATCAAAAATTCACTCATAATAATGCAATTGGGGTCTTTGATAGTTGGAGAAACTAGGGTTCTGTCAATAGTCCTTGTGTTTATCCACCTATGTGATCACTTTTTTCACTTAGAAGCCTCCACCCCCTAGCTTCCTCAAGATCAATTTTAATAGCAATATGACTTACAATGAATTTTATGGTCATACATATCGCAATTCCCATGGTAGAGTTCCAAGGGGCCTTGAAAGGCCTTATTTATACCATTGTACCTTGAGCAACACATTGTACTGGAGGGTGACTCAGAAATTGTGATTACCTAGATAAGCTCATGAGAATAATGCCAATCTTCTGCTTTATAATATCTGGAGGATCGTATCTTCTCCAAGGGACTATTTGGAATCCTGAAAGTAGGGCTGCATATAGCTCAAGTTGCAGGTGCACTGTAGCCCGCTTGTTTGGATGCCTGCAACTCAAATTACACATTTTGTTGAGTTTCTCAAGGTGCAACTCAATAATATTATCTTTCTTCCCTCCCACTCCTCCACTAGTGCTCACATCTTCTACCTCTGCTCTGCCATGTGTCACTTCAAGCCCTCTACTCCACTGCTCTTCTTCACTTTTTCTATTCTTCACTTTTTCTACCCTACTCAAGCTTGCACCGCCACCCGCTCCCTTCCATAGTCCTAGGTTCATGTCTAGGCCATCACCACCAATGATCCAATACCGACATCTTTGTCCAAGATACCCCCGCTTCGGGTAAATTAAATGGCAATCTCTTGCATTCGGCTAGAGAATAAATTAGAAAAAAAAAATAAAACCCTATAGGTTGACATCATAGATCGAAAATAGAAGATTTGTACAAGTAATATATCTTGTCACCACTTTATGAAAAAATTCTTAGGTATGAATATGTCAGATACCCATGACTTGCTTGGCGAAATATTCTCCTTCTTTAAAAAATATATTCTTTTTTCTACCTTGTCTTTATGTACATCAAATAATCTGACCTAATGTCCATTTGCACGGTGTTGAACGGAATGTCTACCAAGGATGCCTCTCTTTTACTAAACTCCTCCAAATATAAAAACTGAGACTTTATGTAAGTTAACTACTGCATCTATAAATTGTAATACAAGCTGAGTTCAAAGATAACTTCAACTACAAGATTCTAAACAATCTCGATGCAACCCATATCCATAAAGAGTCAAATAATGTTGCAAACTGGTCATCATTTGTTGCAAATCACATGAGATGAATCCTTCAGGATTCTCTTTTCTATTTTTTGTCAGCTTCATGACCTCTCGTTTTATGATTCTAAAAGATGCATTTAGAATATATACATTTTACCCGCAAAAAAAAATCTCCTACCTCAGCCTTGGAACTAATATTGATGGTATTTAAGACATCTTCAAAACACATTTTTAAAACCTATATTATTTAGTTACCCCACCTTTTTTTAAAAAAAAAGTGTTCAGTCAAAAATTGTGTTTCAAAAATTCTAAAAAATGCAAGGCGTCAACTACACTTGCTCAATAGGTGGGCCATATTAGGTTCAACCTAAGATAACGCTTGATTTTTTTTAGGCCTAGGTCCGACTCAGCTTAACCTTCGGATTTACTTTCTAGGCCTGAGCCTGCTACTTATCGAGTTTCGGTTTTTTCGGACCGAACTACGTGCTTTGCCAAAAAAATCTCTTTCGTAAAATTAAAAAAAGAGAATACTCAAGGAGGGAGAAACTATGGGGACGAGGAGGAGGAGAGAGATGTCGGACGGGGGCGGCCAGACTAGTGGAGAGGTGGAGGGGAGGGGGAGGTGTGATGGGAGGCAGCCAGACTAGCTTCTATTCATCGACAATATTTTTCGTTTCGTCCAAGCAGGATCAGAAGTATCCACCTTATTAGTGAGAATGCCTTCCACAGTGGGTTAACAACCTACCCTTAGTACAGAAATGGGTTCTTTCGTCCCAGCTAGAGTATATCCTATTTTTAGTATGTGTTGAAAGTTTTATTTCCTTCCTCTTCCCTGCGGGAGTCAACTCTATTTGGGCCAACACAAAGCTAGTCACTCTCATTCATCAAAGGAAGGAAAGGAAAAGCGAAAGGGGATATTCGTTTTTGATGTCACTACTCTACTTGGGTTTGGCAAGCCTGCCGCCTCAAACTGGGACTTAAGCGAAAGTCTGATTTTTCCTTGCATCTTGAACTGGCTCAGCTTGGACAGGTTTTCAAGAGGAGAAGTCAAGTTAGTGCTATCAGTAGAGTTGCTTTCACCCCCAAACCATCTTGTTTGTGTACTGGAACAGCTACAGCAATGGTCACACGAACAAAGTAAGAAAAGGGATCTCCCCCAAAAAGAATATACTTATGCTTGCGCTATTCCCCTATCTCAAATCTCTTTTTTCCTCTTAATGTTGTCTCGCTGGCTGCTTTCTTCCTTGGAGAGAAAGAGGAGGAGGGGACGAGGAGGCGGTTGGGCCGGTCAGATAGGTGGAAAGCAGGAGGAGGAGGAGGGGAAGGGGAGGGGGAGGCGGGACGATCTGGTCGGCTGGATAAGTGTCGAATGAGAGGTGGGACAGGGAACAACCAAGCTGGCCAGATGGGTGTGGAGGAGGAGGGAAGGGAGAGGTGGGACGGAGAACAGTCGAGCCGGCCAGATGGGTGTGGAGGAGGAGGTGGGACAAGGGGCAGCCGAATTGTAGGGGAGGAGAAGGTGATGCCGAAAGAAAAAAAAGCTTACAAAAGTAAGCTCTATCCAGCTAGGAGCATTGATTCATATCCATATGAGTGGCATGGATGGTAAATCATTTGCAATCTTTTTCGGCGAGACTTAGACATGGAGGTTCAGGAAGTACTGCATGCCAACATTCACTAGTGAAAAGATCAGCAAGCAAATCTCCTTTCTTGATTCTGATCTTAGCCCTAAACATCGAGGCAGTGAGGAGGTGGGAGAGAAACCAGCATGAAATTAAAAAAAATAAAAAATATATTTTATATAATATAATATATAAATATTGGGCTCAAGTGGACTTAAAAAGTTAGACCTAGGCCCGCCCAAATGATCCATGCTCGGATGGACCAACAGGCCGCCTAATTTTTTAGGACCAGTATCAACCCATCTCATCATCAAAACCACCATGGGCAAATAGAATCTTTGCTCTTAAAATAGATAATAGCAATGTTCAAGATATCCATCACATATAAATTTTAAGCACAGAGCACACATTCTCATATACTTAACAGAAGACAAAACTCAAAACACCTTCCTAGATTCCCGTGCATCAGTCCACGCATTTGCTCCCCCCATCTTTGCTCTAGAGGGCTACGTACCCACAAATCCCAAGTGTTGCTTCAGGAATTCTATCGGGTGCGATACCAGGTGACTCACATGGCTCCGCTACCTATAATACCACCAGCCGGTGAGTTGCTACCGCCGGCACCTGGCACTAACAAGAACTAATAGACCAAGCACAGGTTTTCCCGAACTTCCCAGCGACTCAAATCAACCTAAACGGGAGAATCATCCAAGCAACATTCACATAGATGTGATGCTGGAGGCTATTAATAAAACTTTCCACTGCATTTACATGCCATAATCCATATATCAATCAAGGATACAATGCAGAAGAAATCAACACTTAAAGACTATTTTCTTTCCCAGTGAATGACTGACGAAACATACCTAATAAAATAATTTTAAGACCAATAACACCAACACTTCAGTACTGTCAAAATGCAAAAAAAAAAACTACTTCAACTTTGGCGGGCTGAAAAATTGGAAGAGCAACCCACACATGCCCCTAATCACCACTTCTAAAAGCTTATCAGCATATACATACATAATTTACATGGTCAGTGTTGGCAACACCGATATTTTGCAGAGTTAACAGACAAAACTTCCACCTGCTGAATGGACCACCTGTTAACTGAAACCTACAGCTAACCTTCTCTGCAGCATGCAGGAAAGAAAGGTGTCCCTATAAAGTCACAGAAGAATATTACTCATGATGGATATCTACAACATCAGTCTCTTACTGGGTCAGAAGTTGGCAGATTTTGTGGAGTAGAGAACAAGAATGTACACTTTTCCTACAAAATTATTTGTTTAGGGGGACCCGAAATCCAAAAATAGATGGCTTAGAGACAGAGATGTTTAAAAAATGTGAGTTGAAGGGCCACCTACTGGCTAAAAAAATGACCCAAGATTAATGCAATGAAAAATACAAGGGAAGCATAAACACAAAAGAAGCAGGAAATTGAATGTCCAGGAAAATTACGAGCAAACAGAGTTGAAATCAAAAATATCTGAAGGAAGAGCACACTACACAACATGCAGTCTTTGACTCGGATCTGATTTTGATAACAAAATCAAGCTTCAAATCTACACAAGCACGAGGAAAGGGTGAGTTCTGGGGTTTTATGATTCCATTTCAATACACAATTTTTAGCTTCAATAATGGCCATAAAAATTCAGTTCAGCAGTGAAACAACAGCACATGTCAAACTTGATCACATCACCCTGTTTATGGATAGATCCTATCCATATAGCTGAGGAAGCAACGGGCAAAAGACCGGATAATGAAACATCAATATATCAAGCAGCGAGTCAGTTGATAAAGAGTTGCTAAAACCAGGATATATGGCATCCAAGCTAGGCAAAGATGCACAAGAAAACAACGTCAAAGAGGAAATAAGGACCTAAGATATCTAGGGTAATCAGATAAGACAGATTCACTGATATAGAGAATATCTTCCTCAATGACAAGGCAGCAGCAGATTCTTCAGGAACATGAATGACTGAGGAGGCAGAAGACACCACTAGGATTTTAGCAGATATGCCCTTCCTCTCTTAGAATAAAAACCTAAGGGAACTATGGAAAACCAGAAGGAAGTGCACCGCGATAATGGAACAAAAGATCACCTACTGGAGCTTCAAAGCATATCCATCATCTTAAGTGGACATTATGAATGCCTGGATTAGGTTCTCTGCAGCATGCTTCTGTTCAGGGGTTCCTGATATCTGAGCAATACGCTCAAAACGAGATGATTTTGACTCAACAATTTCTATATGAGCTCCAGATATCTGCAACAGCATCAAACAAAAAAGAAACTAGTTAAATTAAACCAAATAATATCTAATTAGGAGGCTACCTAGATGACGAACAGGAAAAACGGTAGGGTGCTAGGGCCGGGTTTTAGCAGATAATGCTAAAGTAAATGGCGTCCAACCTGTGGTTGAATCTGTATCCAATATTCTTTCTTCAAATTTGTTGGTATGTCCATTACATGTCCATCTATTATACCCATGTGCAAATTATCCTGAAGAGGTTTTAGTGATCTTCTGACTGTAAGTTGGAACTCTTTACATTTGCAAATACAAGGCTTGTTGGTAGGCCCAATTCAAATTTTCCAGGGCATTGAAATTCGTCAATCTCAGTTCTTAGGATTGATTTATGAACTGCTCAACTGTCTAGTGGAAATCTCATTATACATTGTTCAGAATGTCATATGGGTATATTATATCTTCAAAGCATATAATAATCTTTGGGTCTAGAGAAATAACTAAAAGTGAAATTAGATCGGTTATGCTAGAGTCATGGCCACTTCAAAATTGAGAAGATAGATTTTGCATTCTCTGTTTGACAGGAGATACTCGACAGGACTCTTTAAGTAGAATCATTGCAGAAGTTAGATCTATGAATAACGGGTCAGTTAAGAGAATTTTTTGGGTTTCCCCTTCTAGATGGCAAGACACTAAATCATCCAAAAGGAAATAAATCTATTGCTTTCAGTATGGTGCACCAGATTTGGGTGTCTCCATATATATGGAAAACAAGAATCCAGATTTTGAAGATCAAAATTATATAAAAATAAGAAAATGTGTGCACAAGAAAAAAAACCACCACCAAAATACTAAATCATGCCTGAATTCCAGCCAACTAGAACTTTTCAATGATTTTCAGAATTCCACATAATTAAAACTGGATGTATTTAGAGCATGCTATAAAATGCAATAGCATAATTCCAATCTACAAAAGTACATGTAAAATCTAGAGCATGAAAAAAAAACAATAATATTATGAGGATAGATTCACCACATAAAGACACACCTTTCTTATATTTTCCATGTTTGTACCACCTTTTCCCATAACTTTAGCTAAAGCATTTGCAGGAATCACCATCTCAATATATGGAGGCAATCTGCTTAAAGTTAGAGCAACATGAAACCAAAAAACAGTTAGACCACCTAGAGTGACTGAATTCTAACAAATGAGATATCCAGTCACAATTAAAAAAGGGCCTATTACAACGAATTAAAAAAAAAAGCTTATTAAAACAAAGACAATGTTTCATGAATAGAATGGTGAGACAAAATGTATTATAAATGACATCCTTGTGAAAATACATGGTAGAAATGTTTCTTAGAAGGCATGAGGAAACCTAAGAAAAGAAGCGGTTTGAACAACTATTCCGATTGGACCTCAGCATCAAGGTCCAAGCAGACTAAGCTTATATAAAGTGCATAGAAAAAAAAACATACCCTCCATATGCCTTTGATGAATATGATGAAAGGGAACCATAGCCATTCTCTCCAGCCTTGACAGAGAGCATAACAATAATGTTAATCAAAAGCTTCTATGAATTTGCCAGTCATGCTGAAAACAAACAAGTCAGAGCAGATATCCTGAAGTAGAGATATATACCTGCAAAGAACTGTATCCATACAAACCGCTGCCAGAAAGCACTCCCAAACCCCTTTCAGTTTCTATTCTCTGGTCATAGCTCAAAGGTGCAACAGATGGAATGCTAGGCAATACTGGAGGGACGGACAGACTACTAGTATAAAGAGGATCAACTGGAGGAGCATTCAGATTGCCATCCTTGTGAGTATTCTGACTTCCATCCCTATCTCTCAAAGCATCTTCCCTAAGCCTCAAAATAATCTGAACTAGTGCATCACGCAAATTACCTACCTCTCCAGTTACCTGGATGCCGATCAAAATTGAAAAGAATATACAGTTAAAACTTGAGGACAGCAGAAGGAGATCAGTATTCAAGGATATGGGCAAACCTCTACAAGCTCATCATTGAAAGCAACACGCTTAAGCTTTTCACCTTTTGAGATCCGAATTTCAGCCTTAGTCTTCTTGCGCATGTCATTTATAATCGAGCCACTCTTGCCAATGAGGCAGCCAATCACCTTTGATGGAACAAGAAGACGGATATTCACTTTCTCATCATCCTCACCATTAATCTTTCCTTGAAGCAGCAAAACAGCTTCAACTGCAGCAGATTTGATATCGTCAACAGACTGCACATGCAGATCATGCATCACACCCATTAGCCAAAAATTGATAATTGGGAAAAAAAACTGCAGAAAGTAATGAGTAAGTCTAACCTCTGTAGATGTGACAGTAATAAGACATTCTGCAGACTCGTCCTTTGTATCATCAACATCAATACGTGCACCACTGTTTTGCCTTATACTCTTTATGGTACTCCCTCCCTTACCAATAACACGTCCAATCTTGTCAGATGGACATAACACTCGTACTACTAAATCCTCAGAACGTGATGGACCACCATATCCAGAAATAACAGGAAGGGCAGATTGATAAAGTGGCCATGCATTAGCCGTATCAGTATATCCACGAAGTTCTGGTACAGGTGGTGTGGCACCTATGACTGGTGGCACAGATCGAGATGGAGGAACAAGAGCATCTGCAGCAGGAAAAAAGCTGCCAGCTGGATAGATAGGGACATCTGAAGGAATAATAATTGGTGGAAGCTCTGGAACAGAAGTATCAAGGGAGATCTCTTCTTTAGGCGAAAACTTGTACATAATAGCAGAAACTGCAAATAATGCTTTCCTCACGGCTTCAGCATCACCAGTTATCTGCACAAGAATATTTAAGGAAAATTAATACAACTGGAAGTAAAGTAACTAACAAAATGGAATATAAACATAGAGATGAATCACAATTTTTTTTTCCAAATAAGGCAAATATCTACACTTCCATATTCAAATTAAATTTGGTAATTCGACGCCTTAATCAAATCATAGAAACCCCAATAAGCACCTAAAATTTTTAAAAGCAGATGGGAAGGAAAAATCACTTCCTCACTTAAACTAGTCAGCTAAAAAGTGAGAACTGGTCAGCTGTTTTTGATGAGCTGTAATTCTGGTTTGGCTGTAGGCCGTCACTTTACAAAAGGATATCATATTCAGAGATGATCCTTTGATAATCCAAGGAAGAAACAAGAGGACAGCCTACAAGATATGCATTAGCCACAAACATTGAATCAGTCACAGATAGTTAGAAAAGAAGACCTTGATTAACTGATAAAACTTAAACGACCAACAAGAAATTGTAAATCACTTTCTGAAGAATGGATCCCAATGAGTAACATGGCTTTTAAATGGTAAATCATAGTGATAAAAAGGTAACACTGTAAATTTCCATAACGGGGATACAAAAATAGACACTTTTTTAAAATAGAGGCTTTCCTGTATCTATCTCTAAACACTTTAAAATAAAGCAAGGTTAAATATATGAAAATAAGAAGAGCATTTATCAATTCACGCCATAGCTTCTAACACCACGCAAAATCAACTGAGGACTACTCAAAGGTAGTTGGCTTGCTCCCAGCCAGGGAGTTCCCATTATATCATACGTATTGCAGGGAATGAGAACAGGTAGACCATGGAACCATACTACGATGAAAGATTGCTGACAAATCCTAATACTACAAGTTAAAAATTAAGTGTAAAGTAAAAGGAAATGCAAGAACAAACATTTACGGCTCAGAATTGTTACCAAAAAATATCAAGTAGCATAAGTAGGAAGATTACTGACAAATCCTAATTATAGAACCAAAAACATTAATTTTGACAAAAATATCTGAGACTCACAATTCCATTGATATGTAACTTCAGATTGATCATTATACAACAAGAAAAGCACAGAACACATAAGAAGTCGACATATATCTAACCACTAATTCAATTTATACTAGCTCCTACAATTCTAATTTAAGATTTACTATTTGAAACTCATAAAGCAGTAGGAGAATTTACCTGAAGAAAGTTGTCATAGCTCATTGCACAGGAATGAGTAGCATCGTTGGCATCCTTTGGGTTTACTTTTATGTTTGCGTTGGTCTTTGATCTCAATCTCTTTATGGTGGCCCCAGATTTGCCAATTATATTTGCAGCTTGGCTAGCTGGAACAAGTATGTAGGCCTCCTCCTTGTTCCTCTTATCAGACTCACTACCATTGGCTAGGGCATTGACAATTGCATCATGCACCTTAAGCAGAGCATCTTGAGCAGGGCAAAGAGGTTCCATGCTGTCCTCATCAACATCCATAGAATCCTTGTCTTTAACATAGCAGTATATGGTGATAACCCTCTTGTCCGCACCAGGAAAAGGATCAACAACCTTGATTTTAGCATGTGTCTCTTGTCTTATGGAATTTATCACTTTACCACTCTTACCAATAACACTCCCCATAACACCATCAGGGCAAAGTATGCGATAGACAACCAATTCACCATCACCAGATCTCTCCTTGTTACCTGGTCTCTTGTTCTGTTGTTTCCAATCATTGTTGTCATCCCTCTGCTGGCGTGAACGTTTTCCAGTCTCCACCATGATCAGTTAAAGATATAAACCTGCTGCAGATGAAAAAAGATTATCACATTGGAGAACAATTAAGATATATATACTGAAAATGCAATACAAACACCATGAGAATACTTCATTGATGTATTTGATATGCATAGGGATGCCTTCCACAAAGAGCTAAATAACATCATATAACCCAGTACATCGAAACTGAGCATAAACACTATTAACACAATTGTCCGCAACAAAAAGTTCCACATTAAATCGGAAAAAAGGTTCTAGAGGAAGATCAAAGAAAGATACCAGGATAATCTTCTCCTCGAAAGACAGATTATAACCTGCAGTAAATTTAGATATAGCTGCCTACAGTAATTTTTACAGACTTAGCAGGGAACTCATTCTATGCACACCAATCAGAACTCAAGGCATGCTACCTGCTTGATGGACATGGAAGATGGCAAGATAAAATTTGAAAACAAAAAACAAAATAAAAGAATGTATTTAGAACATATGGTTGCTGCACTTCTGTGCTTTAACACACTTGCGATTTCAAATTGAAGTCTTCCAGCATGACTTTGTTTGTTTTTGAGATTATGGTTTGTTTGAGAAGTGATAAATGACTGGTTGGCCGAAACCAATTCAACATGAAATGCAATTGCCTAATTGACAATGTTGGCATTAGTTCTTTACTTTTATGCATATAATGCAAAAGATTCGGTATGACCAAATGAATCCAGACTGAAGGCTTCCATGAATCCTTTTCACAGGGCCCACCATCTCAATGTTAATGGCAGAAATTCCTTCATGACCCCCTTTCTGACAGCTTTGGAATGGGACAAGAGAAATTGATGATGGTGTAGATAATTTTTAATCTCAGTGCATACACACAAAGTGAATCAAGGATTATATTATCAAATTTACTATGAATTATTATAATTTCTCGTTCTCTCATTTTTGGGAATGCAAGTGTGTTGACTATTTATTTTTGGGTTTCCTTTTTTCAATATCCTATGCATAATTTTATGCTCATACAGTGGCCCTCTCCTCCAAGACTTTTCATCTCTACAGAAACCTTTGTGTGTTGTTCTGGCCATATTTAACCATACACATTCTTTTGAACAATCATGTGCATCGCACATGCCGAATTCTATTTACTCATTTGCTACAACACTAGAGAATTTTTCCATTTTTATCAGATGGATGAAGAAAATAATAAAATAACTAAAAACTACATTCAAGCTAGGGTTAGAACAATGGAGAGAAGAATCAATAAATATGTAACAGAAGCTCACAGCAATAATCAACCAAAAATTCCTAAACACATCAGAGAATTGAAGAGAAGAGAATCAAAGGTACAAACAGTTGCATACGCAATAATAGATCTTCTCGGAAGCGAACAAGAGAGTAACCAACTGTTGCGTACCAATCAATGAAAATACGAAACACAAACAAGATAAAACCTAACAATGCCTATCTAACTAAACAAATGACCCAGAAAACAAAATAAGTCTTCGCATTGGCACAACAGATGACGGCGATTGATTTGCTACGAACAATATATCACATATTTGATCAAAAGAATCACGCAAATAATGGAGAATCAAGAAGGGGATACATAATTCAGACACCGAGGAGATTACAAAAGAACAATATTTGTTCCCATGATTTCTCTCATGATCTCCGACTTGAGAGGCTAATCCTACCAAAACCCTAGCTCCGGATAAGTCCCGCAGAAGGGGGCGGCACAACGAAAGAACTCAAAAACCCTAGAACAAAGAAGGGCTTCGTCCAGAGAGAGAGAGAGAGAGAGAGAGAGAGAGAGAAAGAGAGAGGCAAATTCTGATTTGGTTAGCATTTACCATTGGTTAAATCTTGTATGGCAATTCAATTGTTGCCTTTGAGCTATTGA
>JAOXJJ010001100.1:22363957-22421118 GCA_025769935.1 Phoenix roebelenii | reverse complement strand
ACTTGCATATATAAATATACATAGATATATACATATGTATGTATAGTATGGTATTTAATAAACATGTATGGGGCATGTTAAATTTGTGTATATTATCCATCTTGTATTTAGATCCAAGGTTAAACTTATCCAAAAAGTTTTAATTGTGCATCCTTATGTGCAAGAATAGTCCAATCTGTCTTTTAAAAATCAATAATTAACAAAAGGCAAATATTTTTTGTGCAATATTATCGATCTTGTATTTAGATCCAAGGTTAAACTTGTCCAAAAAGTTCTAATGTGTGCCGTTATGAGAAAGAAAAATCTATTGTTTTTCTTTACAAATCAATAATTAAGTGGTTTTTTATGCAAAATTTTCTTTCACCTTTTAAGTATTTTCGTTGCAAAGTTTCATAAGAGCAATAGAACATGTGTACGAGTCCAACTATCGTCATTCATAAGTCGGATCGCGTTAAAGCATATGACAGTTTGATTCACAGATTTATATTAAAAATATTTTTTATACTATAGAGGGCCACAAAGGGGTTAGTTTCAGAATGAGCAAGCCTTTTTTTTTTACCCAAATTAGACTTGAGTGATACATGAGCTAAGACGAGTCAGGATTGGATTAGAAATTATAAAATCCAGAACTGACTTAGTTTTCAAATGAAGTTCAATTTTTGACCCCAATCCGAATAAGGATTTGTAGGAACAAAATTAGTCAAGTCTATTCAGGTTGCATTCAGGTCACGAATAGATCCGGCCAATTTGTAGTCATAATCTTGTAGCAGCTCAACAATCTGCTTGTTATTAATTATCAGAAAAACACAAAGGGACAAAAAGAAAAAGATAAAACAAAAAAACTTGTTCAGCAAATAATGAAAGATGGATTTATGTTGTACTTATTATTGATCAACCCCACCTAGGACGGTTATTATTTTCATTTTTTGTCCAATCGGAAGGTTTTGTGTTTATTTTTATTTTTTATTTTTTGGATAGAGGGAAAGCTTACTGTTGCTTTTATTCCCATAGACAAGATGGTATCAGATTTCTTTAAACTGTTTACTCCATTAGTCGGATTTATCAAACAACATCCTGTATTTTTAGGTATTATTTTGCTTGCAAAGTTTCCATCTCGGCTCGAATTTGTATCGTACCATATATCCTTGTTCGTTAGTCTGTTGGAGTTAAAACATGGATCATTTTAAATCATAGTCAGGGGGTCAGATGAAGCAGTCTAATTGCATCTAAATGGATTTACAAATTTATGACTTATATTTATTTACATATTGCAGCAGTTTAACATTCAGTGTATTTGGCAAAATAATAAATATCAAATTTTTGTACCCACCCTTCGTTCGACACCATCTAGCATGGTTCTTCCTAAAATAAATTATAATTTTACTGGGAAGCAATTTTTTGCTTTTGTCCAGATTATCATGATTTGGACTGCTTGGTTAGATGGACTTCAGCACTTGCTTTATTTGGAGCAAGAACAAAGTGTGGATAAACCGAGACACGGGTTGGACAGTCCACGTTGCGCGGAGCCGGAGCCGGAGCCCGAGCCCGAGCAGGAGCGGTGAGCCCGAGCCCGCCCCGTCCCCGTCCCCGTCCCCGTCGGAGAGAAGAACGAGCAGCCGAGCTCGGTTCCGACGGTTCGTCGTCGGAGAGAATGAAGGAAAGAAAGAAAGAAAAGAAGAAGGAGAAGAAAGAAGGAAAGAAAGAAAGAAAAAAGAGAGAAGAATGGACTCACCTCGTCGCATGCGGAGGCCGCCGGCTTCGGCCGCGAGCATCGCCGTCACGAGCGTCGGCCACAGGCACTACCGAGGACGCCACGGGCCCAGCCGCAGGCTCCGTCGGCCGTGGCCCGACCCTCCCATGCAAGGGACTCCCCTCCTCTGTGATCTATCGCTGACGCAGTCTCGCCGGTGGAGCCGTGGAGGAGTCAGCAAACAGAGGAAAAGGGAGGGGGAGAAATGGAGAAGAAAGAGGGGGAGGGGCCTCGAGTGTGATTTCTTTCCCAGCAGCGAAAGGAGGCGGCGAGGCATCGGCGGCGGAGGAGGAAGGCGAGAGGGGAGAGGAGGGACACCTGGTGCGCCGGTGCGGGAAGCTTATGGAGAAAACGAGAAGAAAGAGGAAGGAAAAAAAAGAAAGAGGAGATGGAGGGAAGGGTTAACGGATTGGGTTTATGCTAACGGGCTGAATCCGAACCCGAACCAATCCAATTCGATTTAAAGAAATTAAATGGATTTGGGTTAGCTCGGGTTGGGTCTAATTTAAATCCAATTGGGTTCAATTAAATTGGGATTTAAATTGATTAAGCCAAATAAAATTTAATTGAATTGAGTCCAAATTTAATTGGGATCCAATTAAATTGTTAATTGGACTGAACCCTCTTTTGGGCTCGCGAGCTGCTCGAGCTCGGGCTCGAATTTAAACGGGCCTCATTTTGGGCTCGGGCTCGTTTGATTAACGAGCCAAGCTCGAGCCGAGCTTTTACCGAGCCGGGCCCGAGCCAAGCCCGAGCAGCTCGGCCCGTTGATAGCCCTAGCACCAGCTTCTTTGGGCCCGCCGGCGTCCACCTACAGATGCGGCTTGCCACCTTCTAAGTGCCACTTGTTCTCCAGACGCCAGGTGGGAGTGTGGGACGCGTGTACCCTGACTCCTGAACGAACCCACTTGTTCACCGGACGCCCCTCTCATCCACGTCTCTCGCTAATTGGAGCTCCCCAGATGGGGCCATCTAAGGCCCGTTTGGCAGAGCTGTTGGTAGCCCGCCTAAGACCCCGTTTAAATATTAAATCTTCAACTCAATAGACAAGAATGCTTAAAGAATCTAAATTTGTCAGCCTACTTAAAAAATAAATCAATATAGAATACAAAAACTAAATTCTATTAGCATCCGGAGAAGTAACACATTCATTTGAATATAGAAAAATTTGGCAAAATCAAGCTCAGCAAAAGGCACATTTGTTCACACATCCTTGAAGAATGACCCTTACAGATATTAAAAGATGCTTTTCAAGAACAAAAATCATGAATCCACAAAATTTGCACATTGGTGATAACATAAACTTGCATGTTTGTGGGATATTGGTTGCACTTCAATTGAATACCCATAATTCTATTGTTGTTTTGAACATTCAACTGGGATAGAACTGGATCCCAACCACATCCTATGGAAGAACAAGAAGATGCAGATGAATGTGAGCCAAAAGAAGAAAGCTAGAAAAATGAAGGATATTAATATTTGACCTTCCACCTATAACCAAATTCATGATTGTACAATATTTGTACATACTGTCGAGTAGATAGAACTAATATGTTCATCAACCTAAAACATTGAATTTAAATAAGCAAACTAGAATAAAGATACTGCACCCTATTATCATTAGTAACAAATTGCAATATAAGCATATTCATTATTAACATGAAACCATTTGGCAAAACCAATGTCAACAAAAGGCACATCTTCATACACATCGCTCAAGAATGACCTGAACAGATATTGGCAGAATTTCTCAAGCACAAGGAACACAATTTCACAAGATGCAAACATTGGAATAACATAACTTACAGGTTTGCAAGATATTGGTTGTGCCACAACAGGATCCCCTAGATTGAGATGTTGCTTTGAGGATTCAGTCGAGAAAGAACTAGATCCAACTACATCCTGTGGAACAACAGAAACATGCAGATGAGAGTGAGTAAAAAAATAAAAATAAAAATAAAGAGAACAAGTGAGCTAGAAAATTGAAGGATCTTAAATCTTTGACCTTCCATAGTTTGCCAAATATATGCAACTACAATTTGTACGAAACTGTGAAGTAGATAAAAGGTCAATCTCAGAAATCTGGTAGAGGAATTACCGTGCAAAAAGGAGGAAAGAGCACAATTCCATGCCATTATGGGATCCATTAAACATACGCTCTCCGATCACCGTATTCATTTGAAATAGGCATGTTCTTCTTATGATGTTGCCATGCGAAGAAAAAGAAAAGGCTATTTTATTGCAACCTTTTCTCTATAGATAGCATAGAGAGAAAAGAGGTCCATTATTGAAATATACATAACTAGCAATTTCAACAATGAAATGGTTCAAAATCATCTAACACAAGTTACTAAACTTCAGATAAACATCAAAATTGATCGGACATAAGGATTATCAAAATGATATTTTTGACACTAATTATGTTTGAGTGTTTTACCTGGAAACAACAAGGCACAAGATTGCTAAACAAATCTTCTTTTACATCATCTGCATCAATGGAGTACAAAGCATTTTTAAGCCCGCGAGAAGCAAGATATTCCTCTGTTTCTTTATGCAAAGTGTAACCCTTAAATACACTGACAGCAGGATCACATACCTATTGGGAAAAAAAATTGATTAAATTAACGAACCACCAAAGCAAGAATCACCTTCTTTGCAAGATAGACAATAAAAAAAAGAACAGCTCGGTGCATGAGGCTCCCGCCATCGCATGGTCTGGGGAGGGTAAGATATATGTAGCCCTACCCCCACATGTGGAGAGACTATTCCGTATTTCAAACCTATGACCTCTAGATCACAATGGAACAATCTTACCATTGCGCCAAAGCTCGCCTCTCCAGCCAAGATGGACAATAGCTGTTTAATAATTTATAAAAATTTAACTCAAACGATTGACAATAGCCTTTTATAAATTTAATAACTTGAACATAATTTTGAAAGTCGGCATTTGAAAACCATTAGACCAAATTCCTAGAGTAGCAGTCTGAATCCTGAACATCAAGAAAATTTATCATGGAGATCTCTACAAGGTCATCCTACATCGTCAAGTGCTTGATTTAAAGTTTTTTCCTTTTTTCCTTTCTTTGCTTTGCTTTTTGCTTTCTAGAAAACCTGCCGCTCAGAATGTTCCTAGCCAGATCATAAACTGATCTCAAAACTTTCAGTAGAACTAGCTTTTACGATACACATGTGAAGGTGTTTGACCAGTCTCGCTCCTCTTTTGTCCAATCTAGCTCTTCTTTCATCCCACATAGCACTAGCACGTAGCACTCCAAATTTGGAACATTTAGTTACCTAATATATTTTGTTAGACTCAATACATTGCAGCTTCCTAGTCCTCAAAGTTTGTAACCAAACAAAGCCATATAAGTTGAATTTAAAACAAAGCAAAGATGACAATGAAGGGAAAAAAGCAGAACAAAGACTAGATAAAGCTTTCAAGAGGCATCTTGGATCCAAGGACATAATTGAAGATTTGGACAAAAACAACAGTTATCATAAAGAAATAGATAACGAAGCACACACATGAAAGAACATATGAATATACAGAACAGTATAAGATTAAAGATTCCATAAGGAAATATGATATCTTTGGAGCAAAGAGTCAAAACCATGAACATTTTCTTCTCGTCCATCCTTTCCTTTATTGGCAAGTCACACTAATACAGTTGTCTTTAGCTTCATGAAGGGGAGGTTAGAAAACTGAATGATCTGATTCATGACTAAGGCGAGTTATTGTACATCTAGCTTTAAGAGAAAAACATGAATGAGTCTGCCCAAGTCTATCATGTCTCCAATTACTTGGCCTAGTTAAATGAAACTCCATGTCATGTTCTTAGTAAGTTGATCCAAGCAAAATTTTCTTAGTTTTTTCAGAATGAGTTTGAACTCATTGCATCAAGCATATATGTTTTTTTCCAAATATCATCTTCTTATAGTTTTCAAATAAATATCATCTTCTTGTAGTTTTCAAATGTTGATCATGCCTAATCCTCTAACAAGCTCAGACCAATATAGTGGCAGTTGCAAAAAGTTAACATGAATAATGAGTGGAGCATATCAACTCTTGCAATGGCTGAAACTTAAAAGACCAGAAAGAACATATCTTTTAACAAAATATAAGGACAGTGACACTTGAACCCATCAAGGAATATAAAGACCAAAGAAAGGAAACCTTCATAGTAATTTACACTACAAGAAACAGAAAATGAAAAAAAACAACAACAAAAAAAAGAAATAACGGCTCCATAAAGTTAATGGTATCAAAGATGCCGACCGAAGAGCTAACTTGAGCTTGACATTCACTTAAGGTTCGGTAAATGGAAATAATATTCCCCTTATGTACAACATAGAATGCATTAACATCCTCCATTGACAGCCAAGGATCTACTTCTGGCTGAAACAAACCAGTTATGCATAAAGCAAAGAAGAGCTAAACATAAGCTTCAACAGAAATTTTAATTTATATCCACCAAATGCCAACATGCAAATGCCTCGACTATGCTGTAGACAGAGCCAAACAAAGAACCTCCAAGATGATTCATCTTTTGTGAAAAACATTGTCGACCAAACTTATCTCAGTTAGTAGCATCCCACTTGTCAAGGCAGACATCCCAAGTTTGACTCAGGATGATACTCCCACTGTATTTCTCAAGAAAATATTTTTTTGTGAGAATATCAATGAAGCATTTGTGCATCAAATGCAGTTCATCAAAGAGTTTCGATTTGTTATCTTGTTAAGATGAGGGAAATTGAGATTAAAATCATACGAAAGTGTAATTGGATCTAATCAAGGGGTGATAATTTGCAGCTATTTTGAATCTGCTGAAAAGGTATCAATGAAAATGGAATCTCAAAGGTAGTATTTTGTTCGATCAAAAATGGCATACTTTCCAGTAAAACATATTGAACTCCCTCCACTCATTCATCAGCATCCCAGAGAAACAAGTTATGACCTACTGGTCAATTATAAATACAGTATGACAGTACAAGATCAGTATACTATAAATCAAAGCATTTGCTGAAAACTGACAAAATATTTACTAAAACATGATTTCTGGAAACATAAAGTTATAG
Source organism: Phoenix roebelenii (assembly GCA_025769935.1). Classification (NCBI taxonomy): domain Eukaryota; kingdom Viridiplantae; phylum Streptophyta; class Magnoliopsida; order Arecales; family Arecaceae; genus Phoenix; species Phoenix roebelenii. The sequence goes on along the minus strand of JAOXJJ010001100.1, from coordinate 22,414,292 downwards.
CGGTATCTGTATAAGTATCCACTTTTTAATTCCTATCAACTACAATTTATAAAAACTTCTGTTATGGCCACAGCAGACACAAGAAACTCGGATAATAATTATAAAAACAACGCCTATTTTCTTATGCAGATGTCATGGTCAAAAACACTAGCTATAGAAGATTTGATGTTGAGAAGGGACCCAGACAAAGAGCCATCTTCAAACCAATACTTGAAAATCATTTCCACATAATTCAAAACACATAATTTGAGAATGTTGGGAGCATGACTTAGAGGCCTCCTAAAGTGATATTCTAGTGGAAATTGTAACAAGTATAGCAGTAGTGATGTAGGCAGCATCGTAAGTGTGTTACATCTAGAGATATTTTGGTGGAGACAGGTATGCAACAGAAACAGTACAAGTCCATGCCCAAGTAAAGAATTAGACATATCACACTCCTCATTAATTTTCCCCTCAAATGGATGGTCCTTGATGTAACTGGGGAAAGATGTGCTGAAGTTTGTAATTTCTATAAAACTATATATTTTATTGTTGAAGTTGGGATGATTTATGATGCTAAATACTAGCTAAAAACTTTTTTTTTATTGAAGACGTATATATAATAATATAAAGCAGTTCAAATCAGTTGGTCGAGAGAATTTACTAGAGTATCTTAGTGCAAATCCTTCACAAATTTGCTTGCTTCTTCATTGTAATGCATGCTAAATTTAGGGTATGCTGCACCATCCTGCCGGAATGTCATTGGCATGGACATGATAAGCAGTAATTCAATACCTGGTAGATTATTCCAATTCAGATAAAAATAGAAGCCTATATTTAGACACTGGAATTGTGCAAGAAGGTAGCAAGAGCAAAGGCATAATGTGCTGCCCTAACCAACAGAGGAATTGATACATGCTAGTTCAATCCTTGATTTATAGCGATATGTAACATCGACATATGTATCTAGATGTTAATTTGTGTGAGCGTAGAAGGGCTAGAGAAACTCTCAAAAGGTGAAGAGACACAAGAACACCAAGTGCCAAAAGGCAAGAATGAAGAGGAACAGAGTGAATGCAAATAAATCAGGGGAAGCAACCAATGATTTGAGTGACCCTAGAGAGCTCTAAAGCCATAAAAGACAAATGGAAGCCACCTTGGAGAAACAATGCAAAAGAAGTAGACAAGGAAATGGACACCTCCAACTGGTGATATGGTGAACAAATCCAAGAAAACTGATTAAAAAAGGGCAAGTGAGAGAATTACAAGGATCGAAATCTGAACCTATATTGAGCAGATATAGTTTAATCAGGATGGAATGACTCGAAAAAGGGCAAAAATGAGTAGGTACAACCGTAACCATAAACATCAAGCCTTGTCTTACTACCATTACTGATCCCGAGCCTTCATGAAAAAGGTGGTGGTTTGACAATCGGTTGACAGCCAGCCATGAAAGGCATGTAAAAATTATGAAATTAAACTAGTGGCTATCATGTAAACATTTCTATAAAAGCCACAAAATAAGGGAAGAGCATCATAGTAGAAGTGACAGAAGACCATTTGGAACCAAAATGCCCTTATCAACCCCTAGCATCACTCAGTTACAAATAATACTAGAATATAATACATGACATTGTTCGTATTACACAGAGAACCTTTTAAGCACAACTTAAAATGGAAATCAGTACATACAGGAATGAGCAAAAGGCTTGTACACTTGGAAAATTCAATAAGCTCTCCAATGATGAAAGGTCCTTGTTTGCTGCAGTTCTTTAGTTTTTGAATGTGAGTTAATGGATTTTCTGGTTTTTCTTCTCTTCTCTCTCCTAAAGAGCAACGGATTATGGATTTCTATGGTTTCTATAAGATTAGGTAATTAGGATGCAGCAAGGTTCGCAATACCTATACTTACCACCCTGTGCTGGGTGTATCATACCATACTGATACTAAAGCAAGACTTGATATGGGGGGCTTACCGAATCTCGGTATGCCAAACCAACCCCTATATCGGATGTACCGATACTATACCAGCATTGTAGTGGGATGGGTTCCTGATCGAGATTGTGAACCTTGGGCTATAGAGACTACCTCCATATTTGATTAGAATATTTTATCCATGTATTTTTTTAGAGCTGACATGAATTGTATCTAAACCTATTCTCGTAGGTTTAATCTGCAGGAGTGACCCCGTGTTCAGCAGCTCTGTAAATAACAGTTCTTTTTCTGAACTTTGTCTAATCCTTGGCTTTTTAAACCAACTTTACTCATTATCCACCACTACTAACTCATTTTTGTCCTCTGTCTTCCTTCTAAATACCCTAGTTGGCTCCTTTCTGTGAAATGCCCTACATCAAATAGAGATTCCTTACTGGAGCTGCTTGCTTGTTGTCTATTGCAAGCATTTTCTTGACTCTGGATTCTTTTTGTTTAGGAGAGCCAAGAGATGCATGAGGCAAGCAGTAAAAATGCAAATGCATGTGGAGGAGAATAGAGGATACTAAACAGAATTCATGAGAGCCCTAGGAGACTATAATTAAAGCATTATATTGGATAGTTTCCAACTCACCAAGCTGCGCTATATAAGATTATTACATTTTTTAATAGTCTGTATGACCCACCTATTGCTGATAAATAAACAGTCAACAAGGGATTTTTCATATTAATTTTTTACCAAGTGATGCTCTTTAGCATTGGCAAAAAGATGGAAGATGACTTTCCAACCCTATGTTTATATTTCTAGTTCTATATCGTGGGAACCTATCTTTTATGGTTCTTTGGTTTTGAAATGCATTAATGAATTTTCTGTCTGTTTGCTATTCTTCTTTCTCCTAGAGTGCAGTAGATTTCCCTGCTTGCTGAAGGATTGGGTCATTGGCTATACAAGTAGCCCCTACCTTCAATTGTGAACTCGATCGGAATATTTTACTCATTTATTGCCTCAAATCTGATCTTGAATTAAATCTAATCCTTCAGCAATCATATCTGAAAAAAAGCAGACAATGTTATATTATTTAGAATGCTGGGAAATAAAGAGTGTGTAAGAACATCAGAGGGTATAAAAATGAGACTGTCCTGATCATGGCTCTAGTATATCTTGGAAGGAGATGCTTAGAATAAAGAATAACGAATGCTTAATGGTTTGGAGTTGCATTAGCAGACATTAAGAGGACAGATACTGTAAAGAAAGTATAAAGGAACTCACCTGCCATTCTTTTTTGATACAAAGGATTATAAGACTACGCTGACTTTATATTTAGCAGCAAACACAATTGCTTAAAAAACTGATAGGATATGTTTTACATGATGAAAATCACAAAGTAATATTAAGATGTTTAAAGCCAAAACTTCCTCAACTTCCAAGCATAAGTCCACTTTTCTAACCGAGATGTTGAGAATCGGGAAAAAACTTCAGAAAAATCAAGGGAAGCGGGTAATGTACCATCTCTAGAGAAACTCTCATGCAGCTGCTGTGGCTCCTTCAGCAGTGTAGAGAAAAACAAGCTCCAGTTAGTACAGCGGCTTCATACGGTAACATAAAATTTTTCCATCAAAATCTGTATGATGGAATAAGAGACTTTTCAAGCTGTCATTTTTCATTATATCGCATAATAGAAAAGGAAAAAAAGGAAGGAATAATGAAGAAAAATGGAATGCAAAGAAGAACAAAATCCCTTGTTACCGGTCAAGAGAGGAACTGGAATCTTTCCTTGGATGGAGCAGGCATAAGCCCCCCGATTGTTATAAACCCTAATGTCAAGCCTATAGTCCCTAATTTTCAATAACCAAAATAGTAAATTTGAGGATTTGGGTACTTGGAGCATTACCCCCAATTTTTCATCAGCCTCCTCCATATCATATGAAATCTTTGAGAAGCCGTAGGAACAACTTATCAGAAGACCAGTAAAAAAAAATCAAAGACACCTTCAAGAAAATTAAAATCTCGAAAAAAACAGAAATTGGAAAAAAGAAGAAGGGGAAGAGGAAGAGGAGGCTCAGATTCACAATTTACATTCCATAAACTCTCTGCAGCTAAACCAAAACGGGCGCAAACGGTTGCCTGCAGAAAGGTAGCAGGCCATCCAAGATCGCCATCCCGTTAGATATACCCATCTTTCGCACAGCAATGCAGCAAAACCCTCTCCGAGGAATCATTACAGCCTCTTCATATAAACCTCAAAAAGAATTGCCGCTTTCCAAATTCGCAAAACATAGAAGAAGAAGAGCAGGAGAGAAGAAAGAGAGAGAGAGAGAGAAAGAAAGCACATCAGCATGGCCATTACCCAAGAAGAAGAAGAAAGAGAAGACCATCTAATCTTGGTAAAGAAAGCTAGCGAAAACTAGGGTTCGAAGGCTCAGAGGGATTCTTGAATCGACCGGAAGTTATCACCTTTTCTCGTCCTTCGGTAGCCTCTCCATCTAGCAGTGGCTGCAGATCGGTTGCCTGCGGAATAACAGACCTTCCATAGCTGCCTTGCCGGTGGCTAGAGAAGAAGGCATGCAAAGAAGAAGATAAGAAGAATAATAAACCCTGACGACTCACCCATCATCATCGCTTCCACGTATATACACAGAAGAAGAGGAGGAGCAGGAGAAGGAGAAGAAGGTGAAGGAGGGAGGGAGGGAGGGAGGGAGGGAGGGAGAGTACCGTATCCTGGGCGAAGAAAAACCCTAACCCTAGGCAACGCCGAAGAGAGGAGCGCGCCACGACTGCTTTCGCTCTCAAGAAGAGCACCTTCGGTTGGGATTTTAGATGCCGGGGACCGCCACCGGCTCGGTCGGTAGAAGCCCTCTGTGACCGGGTATTGGCAGTCACCCGGTCGGGCCTTTCACGCCTACACTTACGGCTAATCTGATGAGCCAGAAACCGGCACGGTCCGGTCCGAGGTCCCAGTCCCAGCGGTCCGAACCGGTACGGTAACTATAAAAAAGGCGCTGGATTCCCAGCTCCGCCGCCGTCTCCATTCCTCTTCCTCCCTGCCTCGTGAAAGGCGGTTCCGAAGGAGGTCCGTTAAACCCCTCCTTTTCCTCCCTAGTCCGTCATACTTTTTTTTTAAAAAAAATAATTGCATAAAATATCTATTTTATATGAGATTTAGTAAATCTGATCTTTTGTAGATAGATTTTTTTTCTCTAAATCCTATCTAGTGTTTAAGTTTCCTCTTATCCCAAGAATTTATTTACGCCTCTAAGGTTCTTGTGTGCTACTTTATATTAATTTATCAGGTCCGATTATGGTCCTCTCTAGGCTCTCACAGTTGGGATCCCTGTTCTTGATGCAGTCTGGAATAGTTTTTTTTGTCATTTTATTTTATTTCATTTGGTTTAATTTATTCATGTTTTTATATTATCTATTCGTTGGTGTTGGTTTTTTAGTATACCAAATTATGAACTTAGAACAGTATTACCATGTGCGGTTATTTAGAACAATGATTCAAGTGCTTGCTGCTGGTGTGGTGCTGAATTGCATTTACACATATTACACATATTTGGGGGGTTCCCAGGAATCTTATACAAAATAGAAAAAAAATAAAACAACAATTTGTATCCTACAGTCAAAAATCAATAATGTACATAATGCTGATTAATATGCCTTGTATTGTTAAGGATTACATGGCAAACATTACACCCTAGTAATGTATAAGCATTAAAGTAAAAAAAGACATTGGATTTGAACAACAATCATTACCAAAAGGCATAATGTAAGGAGAAGTTATTCTTTTTCTGAATAACTCTATTCTAGTTATTCTGGCTATAATATGGTTATGTAAAGGTATACTACAATTAAGCCAAAGCTACTCTAGTTTGATATAGTGATATTACAGTTATGGTATAGATATGCTACACTAAAGCTGTAAATGTACAGTATATACACTACAATTCTGATGTGGTTTTAATACTCAACTTATAGTAGATCGATATTATAGTTATATGCCATGCCTCCTAAATAGTTATTACACTTTTTCTATAGTTATGTAACAATTATACTGCAAGTTTTATATATCTATAGTTACAATGTGGTTATTTATAGTTGATAATAATTTATTATCTATTCTAGAATAACATTATAATTTTTATAATCTTTGTAGTAGCATATATTACACTCATATTATATTTTATTAGTACCATATCAATATAATCTTGTTCATATTAATATTTTATATTGTATATTATCTTAATATTTTCTTGAGTTAAAAGGTTTTTAAGGGGTAGTAACATAGTTTGGGATTCAATTTTCAGCACTAGCTATCTAGTTGCCATTTCAGAAGCATAAGTTGGTGTATAATTGTATGGTTTTGTTGAAGTGGAATTCCAGTCCCATAGCTTCTGTTTCAAATCTTACATTGATTGACTATTTGTAATGCTGTAAATGCAGTGTATACTTAAATCTTTTAACTTAAGCATGGGATCAGTTAAAAGGTAATTGTACTACAAATGGATTAGCAGTTTTTTAGCTAGATTTCTACTCCTAGACCTAGTTAGGTTGTCTGAGATGGTAAAATGATTTGCAAGTAATTTAGTTAGTTTAGACTTTAGACGAATTCAATTGGCTCCATCTGCAGGGGAAACCACAACAAAGGGTCTATCAGGTACTTTTCAGGAGCTAACAGTGGATTAGTTTTTTTAACTAGGGAATTATATGACCCTACACATCATGGTCTAATCACTTAATGCCAAAATTGCACAAGCTGCTGATAAGAAGATATCCTCATCTTAATCAATTTTCTATCTTTTCTTCTTTAGATCTGAAATATAATTGTAGATTTGTAGGTACAAGTAGCTCTGATCCAAAGTTAGATCAGACTGATATCTATATAAATGCATGTAAGAACAGGACACATGGGACAATAAGATAGCAGCAAAACCGCAAAAGCAGCAGCAGCAATAGCAACTAATAGTACTTCATTGGTGCTGCTAGTTTTTCAAGAACAGTTCATAGTTCTATTTGTAATTATCTGTGAAGTTCATGAATTTAAATGATCTGCAAATGTTTTGGTTACTCCAAAAAGGTTCAAAGCAAGGATTTAAGTTCCAGTGCAAGTGGATGTGCCTCTCACCAGTTGGACACATGCTGAGCCATGCCAAAATTAAAAGAAAAATAAAAAATGACTCAATTCCTTTTTTTTAATTAAGTATATGATAAGAGAATTTCTAGGTGTTGTGTTACCTGTGCTGGATGCTTGGTATTGGCTAGGCATTGACCAACATCTGAAATGTTGGTTCAGAGAATAATTGGCCTAATGGAAGTTTAAGTAATTTGAGTATACATTTACCATGGTGAAGAGTTTTGAGAGAGAAAACTATGGTAAATCTTGTATGGCATATTATTGCTACAAATCAGTCAGTTTCGAGATGTCTTGTGACAACATCAAGTGCCTTACTCTATAAATAGTTTCTTGGTGGAGTGGAATGGTCGATTCTATTTCGTCAACTTTCTAATCATGAATCAATCTAATTAGTTTATGGCTGGTGCCAAAAATTCTGTCCAAACATGGGGTTAAGTGCAGATGTCAAAGAAGTAAAATTTAGAATATCTTTACCTTTACTACATTTGGGCTTTCTTTGATTAGTTCATTGGTGCAGGTTTCGTTGATGTCTATTGTGACTCAGATTGCATAGCAGTTACATGTTCGGGAGTGGCCATTCTATGATCTATGATTTATTATGAATTTAACATATAAAATGACAGTTTACCTCTCATTAAATCTTCTTCTCCTTTCCCTTATTTTTCATTTCTTTTCTTCTCGATCTATCTCTTCTTTCTAACCGCTTCTCTAACCTGTCCTGATTTTAGTAATCGTGTTCTCTCCTCAATAGATGGTATCAATATGAATTTTTGATTAACAGCAAAATGAATCAACATCATGGATGCTTTAGAAATGGAGAGCTTTACAGTCTTAAATAGCACTAAGACCATGTTGGTTTGAACAAGCAAGATTGTCCCCAATTATGCTGTGCTTTTCTGGACTTCTTTTTCAGAAAGGATTCACATTGATCCCCAATTGTTGAACAGGGGCTTTGCAGATCTAATTGCTGAAGAACCAATAGTGATGTAACTAGTGATTGAAGTTTAAATTGCTGAAGATTCTCAAGGTGACAATTTTATATTGAAAATTGTCTAACAGAAATATGATGCCTAGGTTCATTAGATGAAGATCCAGCAAGCAATAAAGATAGTTTGGTGAAAGATATTACCAAATCTAATAATCTACAGATAGAGATTTGATGGACGAATTCAGCTATCGATCCATATAAGGCAAAATCTTGCACAGGATTCAAACTTTGTTAGTCCATGATAGAAGCATCCAATGCAAGATTGGCTTATTGATCATGTTTGCACCATCATTCTAGATTATTGCAGAAAAGTTACCAAACCTGTGGACCTTATAATATGTTTCTTGGTAATATTTTGTTGCTCGAAAGGAAGGATTATCTTATTCTTCTGCCTCTTCCCAGAAGTCATTTTGCATCATGTTCAAAGTACATTTTTGATATGCATGATATTTATTAAATAACTGTTTGCTTTACTCCAAGTATGCATGTTGCCTCCTGAAGTCAATTTTCTTACTAGTTTAGGTTGACACTAGCTAGCTCTCATTTGGCAGCTCAGTTTTCTAAAAGTAGAAGTGGATGTATTAGAAGCCCTTCCAGCTGTTGCTTATACCCCATGGTTGGTTCTGTATTTTCAACGAACATGCATGGTGTAATATAACCAAATATGTCATGATCTTGGTGGCAAGAATGCATATAGACTTAATCCTCCTACTCCTCATCCTCATTGCTGTAGTTGTTTTTTGGAGAATATCATTTTTTTAGAGTGTAATTAAAGTGGCATTTACTAATGTCCAAGAAAAATCTTATGCAAATATTTTGAGCTTTTGCTAGATAATTAGATTGTGGGCTTTTATAACAACTTGATGTTTGTGGTTCTCATTACTTTCACTTTACCTCATCATGGGTTGCTTTTTCTTTGAGTAGAGCTACTATGTGGGCGTATAGACAAAAATCGGAATAAGGTCCGTACAAACTAGACAACCGAAGGCCTGGTACTGATGATTCGAGCCATTAGATGTTATCTACTATCTCTAAACTGCTTACCATCACAAAATTATATGATTTGGAGAGCCTATGTACCAAGTGGTCAAAGCATATGCATTTGTTTTTGTTAAACTATCCATTTTTACCACTAGATGCATAAGTGATGCATATGATAGGGTTCTCCAAATTTCATGTTTTTTCTTATAGTAAGCAATTTACAGATGATAGATTATATCTAATGGCTCAGATCAATATGCCAAGCCATCAGTAATCCAATCAAGACCAACTTTACCTGGGTTGTTGTGTGGGCGCCACGTACTAGCTCTGCTCTATTTTTTTTCTAGTTTACTTTTTATGGGTGTAATTACATGGAATGACTTCTCTTCCGTGACTCTTTATTCTTATTGAACAAAACATGTATAATGTTTGTTTTACTATCTTGCTATGTTTTGTTGGACTTTCACCCATCTGGTTAGTCAACTTTGTGGAAGTCCATTGTCATTAATCTTCATAAAAGCCTTGAATTCTTATACTATAATTAGATGGCATTTTTATTTTTTGAAATCATATTGTCATTAAACTTTCTTGTAATAATTTCATAAGATCAACTTCATCATCAGGATAATATGTTTGAGAGCTTCTTGATGTCCCTTTTCTCCATGATGAATTATGAAGTTTTATGATTATCGACATGTCATTTTCAGAAAAGTCTTCCCTTTTCTACTGCAACCACTAGTAAAGGTAACGAGGAAAACAATGAACAAAAAGAGAAGTAAGTTCCTGATCATTTAGTTTTGTGTTTAAGTGATCTTATGATGTAGCGAAGTTATTTTATAAGGTTTTTAATTCATGATATACGTGTAATCCATATTTTAACATTCTATTGTGTACTTTTCCATCATGTACATTCAAACTCTTTATGTGGCATTAAGTATGGCCAATGCATACTTTTAAGGTGCAGGTATATTAATGTTGGAACCATGGTATACCGTACCGGCCTGAACTAGACGGTACGGGGCATACCGTACCATATCAATTCGGTACTAGTATTCGATACGGGTGGCGTACCGACATTCGGTACGCAAAAAAAGTTTTGTATCATGCTGTATCGACACTATGCTAGTGTGGTACTAGTATAGGGTCCGGTACCGAGACGACGAACCTTGGTTGGAACCTTCTTTCTGTTGTATCTGTTATTTATTCCTCTCATTAGTGATGCATCACTTAGACTGCGCATGCCTTTTCAAACATTATATTGCTATTTTCAGATAGCACTAGCCTTTGGAGGCATTGAGAGTGCATTTATATGTACCAAATCCATAACATGTTCTGACATTATTTCTTTTTCTTTTAATGAAAAGGATGTGATTGTCTACAAGTAGGTCTTTGGGTGTGATGATTAAGAAAATTCTGAAAAACATGCAGTTGGAACTTTCTAATTTCTGGAGTTTTTTTAGCTCATTTTATTCCTCATCTCTCTACTTGTGTTTATATGTTTCAATGTTGCCTTTTAAACAGCCACATTCCCCTTCCAAAAGCATATAAATTGTGCTTGAAATATTTTGAATAATAAAAATTAGAGAATCATGATCTTGCAAGTAAAAAGTCTTTAAACACAACCTTCACTGCTGATTGTTGATGCTTTTTTTGCAGATAGTTTGTCTTCATCTCCCTCTTAAGTGTCCATACTCCATACATTTTTTGACTGAAATTTCTAAGCACTATTGAGTTTGTTGTTCATTTAAGCTTTTGGATTAGAAGTGTTATGATTTCTCTTGCATTTAGATGCAGATCCTAAACCTTTGCTAAGCATCCAATAAGGCCTATATTTGATGAATTCATTCTTTCCTATCAGCAATTTCTCGTGACCATAAATGCCTTTCCATTTTTCTTCTTGTTTTCATTCAAGCTTGAATGTTGAACTAAATTAATGCCTATCCCTTTTCCTTTTTATCTTTATTCAAACTTGAATGTTGAAACAAATTGAGTTTTCTGTACGTCTATGCTTTTAGAGTACTCACACATTGTGCCACAAAGTTAAGAAGCACTTTCATTGTATTATTTTTTGTCAACCATGCAGGGTAATTGTGATAAAGATGGCAAGGAAAAGCTCATCCAGGTTCATTTTGGAATGTCAATGTTAGAAGCAGCCCACGAAAATGACACAGAACCTGAAGGTTTTTATCTTGTGATCACTAGACAATATATAGATTTTCATAAGAATTTGCTTTATATATAAGGTGAACTCATTGCCCCTTTTCCACAGTCAACATTTACTTATTTGCCTAAGAACCTCTGAGTAGTCATGTACTTGATCATCTCCAATTATCAAATACTACGGTGCATAATTTTGATAAAGTTTATGTGAATCATGAACTATTTATCCACTAAAGTTTATGTGAATCATGAACTATTTATCCATTTACCCACGAGTGGTTTGATGAATTGTTGTGCATGGCATACCTTTATATAGGGTTCATTAGTCAGTTTTGGTTACACTACATTTCTGATGTGGTCTCAGGAGCATGTGAGGGCTTGCTAGCTTGCTCTACCTGCCATGTGATTGTGATGGTATATTCTTGGCTACTCCTCTAGATGATATATATATATATAATTTTGTATAATTTTGAGGATTTTGATGCATTCTCTAACTGGCGAACTCCTATTAGGATATGGAATACCGCAACAAATTGGAAGATCCAACAGATGAAGAAAATGACATGTTATATCTAGCATTTGGACTTACTGAAATGTTTGTGAAATCTTCCCATGAGAAGCTTTAATAGTTCCATCTTTTATTTGGAATAAGGTGTGATACCACTTTTGCAGGTCTTGCCTTGGTTGCCAAGTGATCGCAAAGCCTGAGCTTGATGGAATGCAGTTAGCGGGTAGCCGAGACTTTGCTGTTGATTGGTATGTACCAAAACTACACTGAATGTGTTGACATACCTTTGGGTTGTAAAGACTGCATTCAAACTGTAGTTTTGCAGTTGGTGGTGCACAGACAATTTTGATCTTTAACATGCAAAATATCAAAATCATATGTGCCATTATTTTACAACTATCGTTCAATATTTCAAGTCATTTATTAAGCTCTGTGGACTCCTTTTTGGAGACAAAGCTTTCTTTGTATTCAACTTTTGTTTTAGATATGTACGAGGTGCTAACATAAAATCTTCTCTCTTACACTGCAATCAGTTGGGTATGATTTTCTCAACTCCAGCATCTTTTTTTTCCTGTTACTGACCGAATTTTTTCTCAACCAAAAACCCCACTAAATCTCAGACTTATTGAAGCCTTAAGCTTCCCATTTGTGTTCGATAATTTAAGCTACAAAATGGTTATTATCGACATATTTTTATGTGCTGAGCCTGTGAAAGTAATTGCATGTTGTGTTTCCCCCCTCTATTTGTTGTACATGCACTAAGTCATTCATCCTAAGAAGCAAGTTCTCAAGCCATTTTGCTTGTTAGTAAAGGCTGTAGGCTGACCATAAAAATGGAGTAAATGGGGATTTTTCCTGCATGATAATCTCATTCTGATGACTCATGTATATATTGTTTGCATCTGAGTGGTTAAAGAAGTTGCCTACCAATAATAGAAAGGAAGACATACTTATGACTCCTCACTCAGCGCAGTCCTTATCTGATTGCAAGGACCTCAACCTCACCTGAGCTCAGCTCATGTTGAGTTATTTTTTCTGGTCCATCCCATTCTAGATATAACATGGTTTGGCCTTTTATTGCACTGCCTTTCTAGGTTCACTATGTCAAGGTTTCTACGTTGCTTTTATTTATATGATTTTTCCTAGGAATTTAAGTATAGACACCTGGATGAAACGATGGCTTTTCCAAGCTAAAATGGATTTATGATAGCAATCAAAAGCTGAGTAACAAGAGTCTTATAAACTCAGAATATCTGGACCTACCACAGCCCTTCCCTTTGTCAGTTCTGAAACTTAGGTTCAATCTTGGCTTGCAGCTCTGCTCTTTGGACCACCCTATGCCCAAAACAAGGCATGGAGACCAAGTGGCCCATATATCTAGCCTGGGTAATGTTTGCCAATGCTCATTTTTTTTTTATTTCATTGGTGTTTTTGGTATTGCATAATACTTTTGTTGGTTCCTTCTATTAACACTTGAAAATTTCATTGAAGCGTTGTACCTCTAATTAATTCTGACCTTATGACACATGAGAAGTAGTGGCAAAATATTTTATTGAAACAACTGTTAAAGTGATATTTGTTTTATCAAGTCAAGCTCTTCATGAAACATGTTCATGGATATCATTATTAGGAAGGGTGTGCATATTAGCTTGTGTGAAGCTGTTAAGGACAATAAACAAAAAATTGTTTTATGGGTGTATAGCGATAAATACGGAACTAAATAAGCATACCAGTTTGGTGTTGGAACTTATGGAGAATTGTAACAAAAGTTCACCTGGAAGAGTTTCATAATGATTAAGCATATATCCAGAGAGAAAATTGTTGCCATAACCATGATCTTTATAAAAGGCTTATCTCAAGCACATCAAGCCTAATGTCTTAAAGACAATGCTCGTAAAGAACAATTTGAGACTCATTGGCAATGCTATTTAAAGTTAAGCATATGCCTCGAATAAGGAGGCTTATACAAAGAGTGCATTGTCCACCTTATTGTTTACATCTCTTGTAAATGCATTAAGCTTTGATGGAGGAAAATGAGGCATTTATATTTTACATTATGTTGATCACATGGACAAAATGACTTTTATATGCTCCACACTATAAGCAGTGCACAAACTCAAATTTGGTAATGTTGAAAGAAATCAATGGTAATGTATTTTCTTCATGATTCATGAACATCGAGATGATGCGACTTAGATCAATACTTGCAAGTGTTTGGTATAATAACTACTTAACTAGCACCAAACCCTTATCCCCTTTAAGCTGTTTTCCTTTAATTGAATTTGAATGATTTCTGAGATTTTCTTTTCTATAAGCAAAGTATTTGAAAAATAATTTCTTCAGCATGTTTGGCTTTAAAAGGGGAATATATTTTGTTTCTTTAGAAAAGAAGTGCTTTATAAGATGAGGAAACATCGACCTTCAGAAGAATTTGATGGCAAAAGATGTGGGTATAGCTTGGAATTGGATATCTATATCTGAAAATCCTTTTGGAAAGTAGCACAATTTCGCTTATTGATGGGAACTAAAGTTATCAAGAGTCAAAGTTTCTTTGGATTTCTTATTAGCTTATGAATTTGGTTTTAAATTTTGAGAGCTAATGATGCTACGAAGAATTACAGTTGGAGTTGGATTGGTTGTGGATAGACTTGAAATAAACAGTTAAGAACTTAAGATGATATCTATTAAATCCAAGGCCAAGTGATCTACATTTACATAAACTTATTCCTACGTGTATGTAGGTAAGCAAAATGTTTCAAACATGCACCTTATCCTTGATGCATATGCATTGCTTAATCAAGTGTCATATACCTTGGTTTATTCCACATTTTTTAGCAATATCATAACGGTAGTAAGAACCCTTTTCTTTAAGATTTTGGTGAGCTTTAACCATCCTTCTCGAGCTTTCGTTCCTTTAGAAGTTAGATCTCATGCCATTGCCATTTGATAGACCTTTCATTTGTGTTGTTTTAGGTCGTCTCTACTCTTTGTGACCTTTTGACCAACATCAAACTTAAGTCTCTATCTTTTAGGTTTTCTCTACTCATGTCTCATCTTACAAAGCGTTTATTTTGTGTGCCCCTTGCTGCCCACCATTATATCCTAAAATTATATAAAGCTATGGAATTTGAATAATTTGAGACAAGGATATAAAAACCGGAGGAACAAGATAGTACTATTAGTGTTCTACTACTCCAGTGCGAAATCGGTACCGAGGCGTCGAAAGAAGTAGAGCAAGGGTGGGGTAGTGCTGGAGGAGGACATGGCAGACCTCTGAAGCATGGCGGAATAGGGCCTCCTGCCCTATGGCCGAGCTGGGGAACGCGAGGTTCGTGTAAAGAGATAAAGAGGGCTGGGGAGCAGCAATGACTCAAGAAGGAGAGGGGTAGAGGGGAGTTAGGTTTCCTCCTCCTTGACTTAGCATACCTGGATTTAGTGCCAAACTGGGTCTTTTTTGCACCATACATGTAGGATAGGCGGTTTATTAGGAGCTATAGTGATCGTTTTACCCCATTGCAGTTTATCAAAATCCAAGTTGTGGGGTGGTCAGGATGCACCCCATCTCGAGCATGAAGATGCACGTTCCACAAGAAAACCAATATGCCCTCATATTGTCATTTTTGAGTTCTTGGTTTGAAATTATGAAGGAAAAAGTAATAAATTATGTAAGATATTAGTAGAATAATACAAAGTAAAAGTAAAGGAGCAAGCAATTTTAAGGAACATGATGGATGCTGCTTGTAATGACCCTTAAGTGAAGGAATTATGAATTTGTGATACAAATGGTTGATGAAAGGAAGTAAAGGTTGGTGTAGCTTTCTTGCTTATTTGGTGTTCTTCTAAAAACATTAACACTACATCTAGTTCATGGAATGAGGGCTGGGATGGAATGGAAATTACAGCTTTGGCCCCATTCTAATGTTTGATTGTGTAACAAGTCAGAGTGGGTGGAATGACCACTTCTTTTCCAACAGGAATGGATGATATTTTTGGTATGAATTAGTAAGTGGCATTTATTGTATGAATTGGAAATCCATGATTCTATTAATATTTGAATTTTAAAAAATATTATTGAACTTTGGTTATATTTCTCAAAGATATATCTAAAAATAAATATCAATTGATTCTGTTCGAAAATATTATTAGTTGAGTCAAATGTTAGAATGAAATATCCATTTATTTCCCATGTGTTTGTTCATTTCATGCCCAAACAATGGAATAGAAATGTTGATTCTGATTCCTTTTCTTCCATTCCTTCATCCATTCTTATTCTTGTTCCCACTTTTTATTCTTGTGAACCAAATATGATTTTGAAAACCACAAATTAGGTGATTGTTTGCTATAGGATTTGACAAAGCCACAATTTTGATTATATTTTAAACTACTGCATCTACTAATATAACCTTAGAAAATGTCAAGTCATAAATAGTAAGAACATATGAAACTTTAATTGTTAATATATGAATTACAATAAAATAATACCCAAATCCTAGCATCCACATCTAAAAATCTTAATTTTGAAAGAATTATAAAAAAGAATTAAGAAAAGGATACAAGAGAGGTACAGTCAATAGTCAACAAATGAGTCTAGACTTGAAGAAAAAAGAGACATCTCGTTTTGCAAAAGCATTGCCAAAAACTTGAGCATGAGGATTAGCTGAGGCCTTCAAGCATTTGATGATTGATTGTTAGGATTTAGAGAGCAAAGGAGCTAAAGAGGTGAACTCTATTGAGCCGTCATTATGTGAGAAGAATTTTTGTTTTAATTGGCACAATTTCTTGGGGGAGACTCCTTATGAAGGGGATAAGGAATTTTAGGCACCTTAGGTCATGTCCTACACTTTGTTTGATTTGTTTCCTAGCATCATTGTATAAGAAAGTTCAAATTTGGTACTTTGTTCGATCTCGATTTTCTAATTAAGCTTCACCAAAAAAAGTATGAATTAGAGGGATCAAGCCTCATGGGAAGTGGGAACACAACTAAGGGACTTGCACTGTTATTTAGTGGGACCCATGTTTATAAGTTATTTAAGACTCGCTTGGTTTATGGAAAGAATTTTTTCTCATTGGAATGTTTTTTCTGGAAAGATAATTCTTAAAAATATGATGCCTAGGAAAATGGTTTTGGCATGTTTGGTTGATCATAGAAAAGTAGCACATTCCAGAGTGGCTTATATTTGGTTGAGCATCTATTTTTTAAGAAAAGTTGTATGAAATACCTATTATACCCTTAATAAAGGAAAGACCTTACCCGTGGGCTTTGATGGCTTAAGGGCGCTTTTAGAAAAAAAAAGATCCTAATTTTCAACCGATGGGAAAGTAACTTTTTCATGTTCTCCATGGGTTTTTCTTTTTCATGAAACGTAGGAATCTTAGTCCTATAGAAATGCTACTTTTCCATCTTTCTCCTTTAAAAACTTCAACCAAACAAGAGGTATTTCTTTATTTTTCCATTGACCACACTTTTTTTCCTTCTTTTCTTGCAAACCAAACGAGTCCTCAATCTCAAAGCACACGTTCAAAGACTTGTTAAAGGACAAGTTTTAGGTGCATGGCCACACATGATTGGTCTTGTTTGCGGCTACCCCCAGATTGTACGTGACGAAACAAGTCTAGATCTTAAAGAATTCTTGACACTATCACATTATTTAGTGGGACCCATATTTATAAGTTATTCAATCTCAAAAACACGTTCAAAGACTTGTTATGGGACAAGTTTAGGCAGCATGGCCATGCATGATTGATCTAGCCTGCGGCTACCCGCAAATGATATGTGGCCAAACAAGTCCAAATCGTAAAGAATTCTTAACCCTATCCAGATATTTGTTTACAAAAAAGAGAAAAAACTCATCAGTAGTGGTAGGATCGCGATTTGGGGGGAAGAGCGCTACTCAATTCTGCTATCCACTTCCTCTCCTTCCTCTATTAGCATCATGACTTCAACATCATCAACATATAGGGGCTTCTTCAGTTTCTATCCCTAAGACCACTATTTGCCATCATGAAGCCCTACTATAGCATGAACCCTCTGATATGCTTGCTTCGACACCAATTGCGGAGAGGAAAGAGGCGATAAATTCCTCCTTTCTTTGATTCTCAAGAAAAATATAGATAAAGAGGAGTGAAAAAAGGTACTGGTCACCTCCAATGCATCTGCTTTGATATCCTCATGCTGGCGCTGATGGCACAAAGGTAGTAGGGGGCAGCCAAGCATTGGCAATTGTAGAGTGGGCTCAATGATGGTGATGGTGGTATTGGAGTAGGGCCCGACAATGGTGGATAGGAGTGGAGATTGTGACTTCTTTCTTATGTATGGGTTGCATAGATATTTAAGACTTCTTTTTGTTTCTTCTCTCGCTCGTAAGGGAAAGGGACAGAGTTAAAGGGCTATTTAAAGCTCGCATTTTTTTTGAGGTGGTCGTGCATTGGACCAATTATGCACGGCTATGCATCACATGCACATGCTTTATCAAGAATTTTGGTTTTGGGGGAAAGAAGCTTTTTTCTTTTTTTGACCTTTTTTTTTGGGGGGGGGGGGGTGTAAATAATATGCATAAAGGAATTTTTCCCCACCCCACGTCATAAGGTAGCTTCACCCTTGGACAAAAGAAGTGGGTGTGGGGCTGACCAGTTATTCTTTTGGTTTATCTTGCGCATGCATATGAAAGGACATGGCTGCTAATTTAATAATTCATGTGAAAAACTTTTAGGTGGCTTTGGTTAGGACATGTTGCATATTTTGTAGGTTGTAAACATAAACACTATTTTTATGGAGCCATATAAGGGCATTTGGAACCATTCACCTTTTTTCAGAATGGTAAGATAGTGGAAATGATAGCCATTATTCTTCACCCCAGCTTGAACTGGCTTGTTTAGAATAAAATGAGGGCAGTTAAAATGGCCACAATTAGCCTTCATAAGGGGAACTAACAGACAATAATATCAAAATAACAGCATTACTTGATTATGTCACGGTCATTCAATAAAATATATTTTTTTTGAATTGTTTGGAGATTTGATTTTAAAATTATTATTTTATTCGCACGAAAGTGGAAAAGGTTAGGTATCGACATTGTTTCTTGTTATATAATTATTATTCAAGTAACCATTGTATATGTCTATGATTATGACATGATAGGGGCCTTTGAAATTGCTATATGACTTTCAACACATTAGAATGAACAATATTTAAGCCATAATCAGAACTTGAGGAGAAATGGGAATGGATCCATAACTCACGTCAAGATAAAATTCGTCAAGCCATGGTTAGGTGAATTGCTTATCAGCTAAAGCTATGATTGATTGATTGCAACTCTACCAAAAGGAAATGCCATGATTGGGAGCTCGAAATATATTCTGTTTGGACATTGCATAGAATTCTCTCTGTGACATGCGACAGACAATACCATGCGTTCAAGGTCACAAAGATCTAGCATACTGGCAGTGTTTGGGGCTAAATTGTGATATTTTCTTGTTCGTTACTAATTTGTATCTTACAGGATGAATATGAGTTCCATCTGTATCCCATGGATAATTTATCTTATATAACTATACAACCAATTATGCCTTTTTTTGTGAAATAAAGTGTGAGAAGCTTTTCTAGGTGGGATGTCCCAGAACCATGCTCTCTTTTAACACAGTCACCTTTGACTATGTGCAAACTTTGCATGTTTTCAACATTATTTCAACGGAATCAGTATATGAGAGGTCCGAATTATCTTCTGAGTTAAAATTTGGTACCATACAGAAAGTGGAGTGTGAAAGAACAAAAGTAATATATTGCTTTCCTCATCAATAAGTTGCTTGGATTCAAAGCAAATCTTTATGAAACAACTAGTCTTTGTGGTTGATTTGGATGTGTTTTCACTGAACTCAAATCCCATCTGACAAAAACACATGTGATGTGAGTTCCCATTTTCTTGACATTCAAGAATCTTAGCAGGTGCATCACAAGTTTGTGGCTAGGTAGATTATTTTGTGCCTCTGGCTTTTCTGCCACCTAATCACCATACTTTTCTTAGGTGGTGACATGTAAAACTTCACCAACCAGCAAATAGTCTTGGTGGATTATTGCATGGCTTCTTGTTGGTATTAGTGCTGTTTTCTTGGAGAAAAGCTTTAGCATGAAGAAATCTCAATAACCGATGCTCACTATATTTTTATGTGGTGCTGGTTTCAGTATTGAATCATGCATGCACATAAAATTTGCATCATAACGGAACCCATCAGAACAGAGATTGATCCTCAAGGATTAGAATTAATCCGGGAGATCACACTCAGTTGCTTTGAGTTGTCTCTTTATCTGATGCTGCTCCTTGAAAACATGAATTGGTGCTCTTGGTTTTGGATTGACTGGAATGATGATTGATCACTGCCTTTAAATGGTTGCTGTAAATTGTTGAGAAGCTATCCATTATTTCACAAACTTCATCCCTGAACAATCCACTTATTTGTATATGCTAACACATCTCGATTAATGATGCCCATTTTTGATATTGTTGCTTCCCCCTGCCTTCTATGGTTCTATTTCAGCATGAGCTTATCAATCCATCATTTTAAGATTTTTAATTACACAAATATTGAATCAAATAAAGTTTTCTCAGCAACACTGCACGATCCTGTGGAGACTTTTTTTGTTTATGTCCTGAATTTCCAGAGTATTAACTATATACTCTCTCAAAAATAAAAATTGAAGATAATTGCTGCTGTAAGGTCAAGTTGTTTTTCCTTTGATTTTGCTGGCATAACAATATTGGATCGAACTTTTTTTGTTCATAGTACAAAACATGAGATTCTTTGTAGATGTCTTCTTAGTAGTTAGTTAAAAGTGATGACTGCATTACGAAAATTAGTTTTCCATTGAAAGTAAGTTAGGAAGATGCTGGTAGGTAGCAGTAAAATTAGGGAGTCAGCAATAAAAGGAAGATGCTGAAGAAAAATAACTGAAGACCTCAACTTCACCAGACGTATAGCAGAAAGCAAGTGAGATTCTTTTAAACTTAACCTTTTTCTACTTTTCCTAAGAAACAGGTGATCTCTCCAAAACAAGATATATGTGCCCCATCTCTTACATCGAACACATCCTCTTGCACTTCAAATCTATTCTCATTACCGCTGTCCAGTCCTTTGTGCTTGGTCTTCATGCCATTCCTGACATCTTTTTCTCCAGTTTTTGAATGCAAAAAAATTAATTGAGAAAAAGATGGTCAGGAAAGGATGACATCTTTTCCTCTCAAGTTTTCATCTTTTGCTCTCAATTTTTTCTGGTTTCATGTGATCATTGTGCGCTGATGTACGTCTGCCAGCCCCTTTGGATTCTCAGCAGCATTCTCTTTCAATTTCGATGTCCTCATAATGATATATGACATTGAGAAATATGCTGGAGTAGATTCCTATTAATGATCTGAAAGGGGTTTGAGCGCGATGCTTATCTACTCTCTTGATAGGGAGGAAGAAGCGAGCTAACTTAATTTGGCGCTACCAAAATTGAAAACAAATGCTGTTTTCAAAGTAAAACTAATGATACATGAAATGTTTCTACATGCATACCTACTACTGACTCCAACCCTTCAAACATGAATCCTAGATTTATACACCAGTGTTACCCTTAAATAGTAATGCAAGGGTTAGAAATGCTGATCACCCGCAGTTTTAACCTAGCCTGTCTCCATTCCATACCTACTACCAGATGCTGCAAAACTAGATCAGACGCAAGTAAACCTAACCAACCTGACCGGACCAAACTAATCCGGAGCTGCTCGGCACCGGACTAGTCTGCGTAAACCTGACCATTTTTCTAACAACCTTTATGTATTCTATAGCCAAGGCCGGTCCAATCCTTAGGTGACTGAGGCGGTTGCCTAAGGCTCCGGCGCAAAGAAGGCCTCCCGCAGAGAAGGTCTCAAAGATAAAAGAAAATAACAAAAAAAAAACCCTTTTAGTGAGTTCGTCTTAGGCCTCCAAATGCATTGAGCCGCTTCTGTCTGTAGCATGTGTACCGGATGAACAGGGCGCACCTAAACTAGTGGTAGTAGTGTCTAGTGGGTCATGGCTTACTTGTGCTAATGTGTTGAAGGATAGATTAGATTACCGAGCGAAAACAAAATAAAATCCTAGACTGCACCAAAATGCTGTGGAAAAGCAATCTCTTAATGGCAATTTATATTGCTTGCTCTTGGTCTAAGAATGTATTATGTGCTAGAGAAGTAGGAAGGGTCCGCTACTTGTGATGGATGACAAGTTGTTATTAGGGATCCTGTCATGGCCCATGCCAAAGCCACCTACCGCCATGAGTATGACAGCAATAAATATTCTATGATAAAATTCATAAGAGCAGACTACATCACCTTTCAAAGGCAAGGCAGTTAGAAATCATTTGAATAGGTCTATCCTCACGGCACTTTCCTTTCATTTAATTTTTTGGCTTCTCTTCTTCTAGAGGATGACAAAAGTAGCGCGTGGGCTGCAGCTATCTGAGATCTTTACAAAGTCTTCAACAAACGTAAATTTTAATCATCACCATGCCTATTGCTATCATAAACTGGTGATTAGAAAACTAAATCATGCCTTAAAAAAAATATATCTCGAGTACATGAAAACCCAACCCTGTACAACTACTTACATAGGCCGAAAAGACACTGCTCTACTCACTCTAGAGTTATTTATGCTTGGACAGGTAGAAGTTGTTCATTTTAGGTCGAGACTTGGAAAGTACACCAATTTTCTTCTTCAACTCATAGTTGACGAGATTGATGTTGATGATTAAGATTCATGATTGGTAACCTAAATTATACTAATGTTGTTACAGCTGACCTAAATTTAACAGGTTTTCGCCGTTCATATGATGATGGATGGATTCATAAGTTTAGAAATGAATTGTTATAAACTAATGGCCAGCATCTTCTAGAGGTGGAAGTATCAAAATAATTTATAGACGTATAATTTATTGATGATGACACAACCATCCATGTTTGAGAATAGTAAGTGTTATGTTCCTAAAATTTTTAGAGTTGTATCCCAGGTGTTTGCGCAGGTAATTCTGCTCTCAAATAGAAACAAAAAAAACAAAAAAAAAAACATGGGCATCATGTTTCAGGTGGCCAACCTGAATCTGGATCCTGCTTTTGTGAGTCTAATTTGGGTGTCAAACCTCAACCTAACTCCCCAACTAGGTCAGATGTGGATGATCTGCCATTCTCAAGTGACCGTAAACTTCTTGCTCTCTTCCACCAAAAAGATGAAAGGGGTCAATCTTACTTCAAAATTGGTGTACACCTGAAAGCAATACATACATATTGGGTCTAGCTAAATTAATGCCAAAGACAAAGACTGGCTTTTAGACCCTTCAATGTGCCTCAGCCACAAAAAAATTAAGGAGGTAGGTACAAACAGCATGGTTCAAAAAGTTGGCAACTTTCACATGTTGAATGTTGTACCAACTAATGATCTCGACCGATAAATTTGTTTAAGATCATTTTTATCTTTGGCACAGCAATGTGGTAGTTTATTGGGTGCTTGGTTAACCTCTCAAAAAGCTTCCAGTTCGAAATGATGCAAGAAGTAGGAGTTAGTACATCTAATAGTAAGGTAAATTGTTGGAAGTACACTGTTCCATTTAAAATGGCACTTGTACTGCGCATGCTTCATTGAAGGAGTCCATGAAATAAGCTTC
Organism: Phoenix roebelenii; assembly: GCA_025769935.1. Classification (NCBI taxonomy): domain Eukaryota; kingdom Viridiplantae; phylum Streptophyta; class Magnoliopsida; order Arecales; family Arecaceae; genus Phoenix; species Phoenix roebelenii. The sequence goes on along the minus strand of JAOXJJ010001100.1, from coordinate 22,390,941 downwards.
CAGTTCAGGATTTTGCTCTAGCCATCCAACTTTTGTGAAGAGAAAGCTTGCTATGATAGCCATGGTTGCGGAGTAATTTCTAGAAGGGATATCCCCTGAATATTGGAGAGGTAACTTATTCCGCAGAATAGGAGTGTTTTGACTTTTGGTTGGAAAGTTAGGTATAGAGAATTGAAATTTAAGATGTCCTAAATTTTATCGCAAAAATGAGATCACCTTGCTACTGTTCTATGTATTTATAGAGTGTGAGTCCACTTATTTCCCCACGGAGTATAAGCCCCTATTCTATCCCCTTGGTTGCCATTTGGCGAGGAAATGAGGATATCCTTCCACTTATTTCGTTGCGTTTGGTAAAGGGAAGGGGTTTTAGAGGTATATCCCTTGTACTGTAGAAAGGATAGGGTATTCAAAAAAATATGTCTTGTTTGATGTCTGGTTGGAGGAACGAGTACAGAAAATATATGAGTGCATCAATTTTTATAATAAATATAACACGATGATAAAATTATCATTTCACTTTCTGGTGCATTCAAAGAGTGGATGTGTTTCGACAACATGCATCGCTATCTTACAGAAGCTTATAATGATGCAAGAAGGAGCTAGCTTGCACGAGATCAAGCTCCAGCGAGATTAGTTAGTACATCTGATAATAAGGAAAATTATTGGAAGTACCCAATTACATTTGAAGTGGCACTTCTCTTGCATAAGATTTCTAACTAGTCCTCCATGGAAAGAAGGGACCATCAATTCTGATATAAGATTTTGTGAAGAGAAAACTACAAAGATATCCTTTTGGTTGTAAATAAATTTTGGAAATGATATTCCTTGCAATATTGGAGGGATAGACTTACTATGCAAAATATGCCCGTTTTGGCTTTTTGTTCCAAGGTTAAGTGCAGAAATAAGTGCATTTAATATACATTAGAAATTGATAAGTTGTGAAGAGTTTAACTATACATAATCTCTTAACCATCCTATCAAATAACCAGAAGATTTATTAAATTATGAAACTTTACCTTGCAATAAGTTGATATGTTTCAAATGTCAATAAAAAGTAAACGATCCAATGATATTTACTATCTTAAAAACTTCCAAACAAAATACATCCCAAGTAAAAATATATCAAATATCGCTACATCTTGGGGTCTCCGAATTTGGACATATCTATTGCATGGATAAGGGCCAAAAAGTAATTAGAGGGGATAATGACAAGCCTATTCTCTAAATTGGTCGACTTATATCCCATGCTTTTTTTGTACCTACTACGCTCCATATGGTGTTTGGCAAGGATGCCCCTCTATTTTAGGGGATATCCCCTCATTCATTTTGCAAGCCTCACCTATTTTGCTATGGAATAGGCCTAAAAGCTGTGTTTGGTAGAGGGGAAAAAGCTTTGAAGGGATATCTTTTGTCTTGTAGAAGTTATAGGGTTCTCCATGGAATTATCCTTCTTTTGATGTTTGGTTAGAGGGATAAGTGCGGGAATATATTATTATATTTGTTTTTGCGATGATTTAAATTTTATCATAATGCAAAAATTGCCCCATCATTTCTCTGATGTCTTTAAAGCGTAGATACATGCAAAATAAATAATAATTGGAGGGATAAGTTTCTGCTATTCTCTTAGTATAACTCTGTTTCATGAGAATGGGAGAATGAATTATCTCTTCTATCTATTACTTCTGCACCTACCCGGATAAACCTATTCCGGGATGCTTTCGAAATGCTTGGCAAAATAATACTTACTCCATTCCTTGCGTATCCCTGAAATCAAATGGAACAGCTTCACTGCACTATTCTGTACAGGTATAATGAAAAATTGAAAATAATGGCTGTTATTCCCAATTCAGCCCTGACAAGGATAGTTTGAAACTTGCCAATGGCTGATATTGTTTATTATAATGAATAGGAAATAATATCGTAGGATTACTGTGCTCAGGCAATTGCCGTAGAGAATGATTGTCTTCCCTAAATAAACGTTATATAAAATTATGATGTCACAAAAGTTGGTCGATTTGAAGGTGCCAACTAGTTTGCTGGAAAAAAAAGAAAATCATGTTTTAATCTGGACTCAAATTTTATCTTAGTTAAGCTTTTGATTAAACCATGAAGGCCAAAATAGTGCATAGTTCTTTTCTTCCTAAAACGTTGAAGTGATATCCTCCTTGAGGGGACTCTACTACAGTAATTGAGTGGATACGGTCCGAGAGATGGAGAAAAGTTGGACATCTGCTATTGTGTGATACCTGTCAGCTGGCGCGAATAAGGCTGTTGTTTGGGTCGCCTCCTTTGCTGTCCAACACTTCGGAAAAATTCTCTGGATATGTCATGTAATTGTTCCTTCACCCCTATGTCATCTTCTTTCCTTTGACTCTCTTGGTTGTCCTCGTGTTAGATTAGTGTGAATAGCCATTGTATGAAAAAAAAAAAAAAAACTTTTGAGTCAGTTTTTAGGATGTGAACCAAAACTTTTTTTTTTTTGCTGCCAAGTGTTGCATTTCAGATCGTGCTTCCACGCTGAGACAAGACATGTCCATTGCTTGTATCTCTATTTTATTTTTTTAATTTTCTGCCGCTCTATCCAATGTCCTCTGCTATCATGGAATAGCTTAACTGCAACAATCAGAAGAAAGATGATCGCTCATTGCCCTTGTATTTTTTTTAGAAAAGGCACCAATATAATTTAGATTAGGAGGGCTTATTCCCTACCTTCTATATTATATACAACTCTATTCCATCTAGGCCATTATTTGATCAGGCCACTTCTTGCAGAACTGGTATTTAATATACTAAGGTGATGCCCTAGCAGAATCATATACCCACCCTAAAGTGCTAAGAAAGTGCTCGGAGGTAGTGGCAACCAAAACTATTGCCAATAAAATATATAAAAAAAGAAAAATTAAATTATAAAAATTCTTTTGAAATTAAAGGTAAATTATACTTAAATCCAATAGTTTGAAAAAACTAATCATCCTTCTGAGATTTATTTTTATCCGATACTTCAACCCATAACTTAATAAAATATTAGTCAAATCATTAACCTTAAATAAGACCCAAATACCACATCAATAAAAAAAATCAAAATGACCAAAATAATCTTAAGTGACATAACAACCATCTAAGAATATTAAAAAATGTATGCATTCTCCTACCCACCTATGGCAGTTTCGACATTCCGTATTTGGTAAATAATTTCGCTAACACTATTAATTTAACTTAATATAAATATAGATTTTATAAATTATTAGATATAAATGTAACAAACAAATATTTTAAAGCAAATTTTGTAAGCTTCTCACCCACAAAAAAAAAAAAAAAAGGCTTAATATGCCCACGGACAGCCTATCCTGCAAGTACTTACAGTCAGTCCTCAGCAAAAAGTCCTGCTTGTCGATAAACAAAATTTGTACTGAAACATTGGATGGTAGTACAGCTCATCACCGATTGTAGTAACAAAAATTGCACTGTTTAACTTACGAAAAAAGTTGGCGGATTTGTTTTTGACTTCGGTCACTAGAAAGGTCATGGAGACAAGGAATTCGTGTTGTCGTCGAGGAAGGATGCGATCTCCCAAGTGCATGCTTTCGTGGCTCGAGAGGTACCATTCATTCTTCATATTGCCTCTCAAACAGGTAGGTAACCTGCAACATGAAACTGGTTAATTTTGTTCCAGTAATTATAACAAATACGGATTACCCATTCAAACGTACAAAAATTTTCTCCTACCGCATGATATCAAATGATTGTTGTGACTTCTCCAAATTGATGTGATATTTAGGGATTGAGGAGCCATAGATTGTCAAGCCAGCAGATGGCTTGCAAACTTCATATGTGACTGACAACCCCCGCAAAGTATTTCATTTTGTTAAGGATGGTATATCCAGGATTCTTTTTGTTCTTACATAGAAGTTTTTCATGCAGAAATCTTGCACCAAGAGGGTGAGTATTAAATCCATGTTGTTAAAAGTAGATATTTTATGAAAAAAAAGGTAACAGTGATCAGTTTCATTATATTTTTTGGTTGATTTATCTAAACATCCATTTTTAACTCCTGTTAACTCTTAGTTATCAGTAGATCACATTCGCACATATTTTTTTTATTCATTTATTTACTCTTATATAAAGTTAGTGTATGAAATGAGTTTTTATTGCTGTCGCTGTATTCGTTGGGGCTGGCAGCTCAATGGGCCAACCTTCTACCTTTTTGTATTACAACAAAGCCAGTGGCCTTCTGCCCTAATTTCAAATAAATAACAAGGATTGAACCTTCTATCCTATTTCTCTAAATGCTCAGAGCTCTCCATGCAGTAGCCTTACAGTCCTCTTGTTCCTGCCATCTGATTCTTCATTGCCCAAATCCCAACTCTCTCTCTCTCTCTCTCTCTCTCTCTCTCTCACTCTCATATTTCATTGAAGCTATGGTGCAGGTGAGCTTGCCTACTATTCCCTCATCTTTGCAAATCATCAATCAACATCCACTGCTGACTAGCAACATGGTTACAGCTTATGACAGCATTCCCACCTCTTTACCTAAAAGATAAATACAAGAGAACCTTGTCCTTCTGGCAATGGAATATATTTCTCCTAGATAACCAAGTTGTGAGGGATCTAGTTATACAATCTTAGCTACCTAGGCTAAAAGACTATTTCCAAGTCCCTTGTAGAAGAAAAGGAAAGGGTACAGCAAAACTTCAGAGCCTACCATCATTGCATACGTTTTCTTGTGCCCTCATACGATTTTATTTTATAATGTATTCCTTATTTTGTTGCAAGAGAATTTTAAGAGTAGGGGTTGGTGCAATTTTTGAGAAGGTAGTCGAGTCATAGCATGGAACACAAGTTAATTAGCACATCAGCACAAGTAACTAAGATTTAAAAACTCGAGCAAAACTCCAAATCTCGTCTTCGATCGTTTGGATAATTGCAAACTATGGCTTATAATTAAATACTTATATTAAATCAAGCCAAACCAACTCCATAAAACTTGACATGTTAACATGTATATATAATTAATACTAGTCATCAGCTTACCTTAATTTTCACATGGTTTTAGCTTGGTAATACAACATGATTTAAAAAAGTTTTCGTTTAATTAGTGGATAATCACATTTAATGGTCTTGTCTACTTAAGATTGTATAAGTTATAGTGTCAATTGAAATTAATGAAAGGTTAGAACCCTATACCAACCGGACCATTCCAACCATACGTGATGTTACTTGATGATTAGAATCACGGCTCTATCCAAAACCCATTTTAATTGGTCGATGCATATTATTCCCAATTCAACCCCTTCCAATTTGTTTTTACAAATTTTATAGAAAATAATGCACATAATAAAACAATAAAAAGGTCTAAGAAGTTTCCAGAACATTCTTCGAGTTGTTTTTTCCCTTCTCCTTTGGATTCCAAGGACGGCGAGGGTAGGAAAACTGTGACTTAACTAACTGATTGCTCACGAAGACAGCAGCGCAAATTACATAATGACTAAATTACCCTTGATCTTATAATGACCAAAGGCGAACCGGTTGTTCTGCTTTCTTAAATGGGAATGAGAGTAGGGCCAATTTGGGAACACAAAATTCTTCTCCCTCCTGTTTCTCATCCCGACCCCCAGAGAGTCATTCTCAAACATGGATTAAATGACTATAATGCCCCAGAGAGTTATTTTACGGCATCGCATCATGGGAGAATATTCCCTTCATTTCAGGGTTGATGTCGTCCAAAGGAAAAGCTAACGCTACCACCGTCCACCGGTGACCGCCCCTCCTCTCGCCAACCAACGGTTGACCTCGCTTTATAAATAACCCCCGCCATCGGCCGGCGGCCTCTCCAAACCACAACGTCCCAAACCCAAACGAATCACCACCCAACCACTTGCTCTTTTTTGGGCACGTGTCAGAATCTCCTCCGTAGATCTCTAGAACGGAGAAATCGAGGCTTGCGCCTGAGGTACATGTGCCCACCTTCCCTCAAAAAAAAAAAAAAAAAAAAAAAACAGAGAAATAAAAAAATAGAAACCTCCCACAAAATTTCTCTCTTCTTCCTCAACTGATATCACCACCACAAAGCCCTCGATTCATCGATCTGCAGCCGTTAGATCGAAAAATTACGGCGGAGATGGGATGTCTGCATGGGGTTCCAATTTGCCTCGTTTGATATTTTATATTTAAATTATTTTTTTTTGCATGTTTTATGGAGTTTTTACCATTTTCTTTCTTTTACTCAGATTTTCTACAACGAATCCCAACCACTCTGTGGGAGCTCATCGCCAAAGCGTTGAATACGTGGTGAGGAGTTCGTTTTAAGAAGAAGAGGAAGCAGAAACCTGCTCAATAATTGAGAGGGAGTGAGAGACGGAAGTGATTTAACCGATCGTACACGAGATGAGGACGCCGTCGTCCGGGGGGAGCAGCTCGCGGCGGTCCGGCCGCCGCCGGATAGCCGACTTCCTCGCCGAGGAAGAAGACTCCGGCGACGAGCTCTTCTCCCCGGGGACTGGCGGCGGAATGCTGCCGATCTTCCTCAATGACCAGAGCGAGCTGGTGGAAGTGATGCTGGAGCTGGACGAGGAGTCGATGGTGGTCCGGAGCGTCACACCGACATATGGCGGCGCCGTGGCCGATCCGGACCCCGGGGGGAACCTGAGCCGGAGCTCGTCGACGGCGTCGCGGATCCGACGGAAGTTCGCGTGGCTGAGGTCGCCGTCGCCGAGGCGGTCGCGGTCGCCGTCGCCGGTGCCGGCGAAGGAGTCGGCCGCAGCCGCCCTAGCCGCGCGGGACGCGCGGCGGAGGCAGGCGCGGCTGGACCGGACGAGGTCCGGCCCGCAGCGGGCGCTGAAGGGGCTCCGGTTTATTAGCCGGACGACCGGATCGGTCGAGGCGGCGGAGCTTTGGCGGCGGGTGGAGCAGCGGTTCGCGTCGCTCTCCAAGGACGGTTTGCTCTCCCGCGACGACTTCGGCGAGTGTATAGGTCTCTTCTCTCTCACTCTTCGTTTCCTTACTCTTCGTCTGAGAAATGGGGTCGGGTGACCGCCCCGTGACGGAAGCGGACGATAACCGGTGGGAGCGGTGATTTGGTTGGCAGGGATGGTGGACTCAAAGGAGTTCGCTGTCGGTTTATTCGACGCGTTGGCGCGGCGGCGGCGGCAAAATCTGGAAAGAATAACCAAGGAGGAACTGTACGATTTCTGGGTCCAGATTTCTGATCAAAGCTTCGATGCCCGACTCCAAATCTTTTTCGACATGTATGACGCCTCCTCCCCGTTCTTTCCCCTTTTTTTCTCTCTATATAAAAAAAAAGTAAAAGGAAAAACAGTGCCACCTACGGTAATTATAAAAATTCTTAGAAAGAAAAAGGAGAATATTAGTAATTTTCTATTATTATAGGGTGGACACCAACGTGGATGGGAGAATAACGAGAAAGGAAGTACAGGAGGTGAGTTTAATTTTGATGTCAATAACTTTAAGTAGACTTCTATTTGAGTAATTTTTTGATGGTATCTGTGGGAGACTGTTGCGGTTCCAGTTGATAGTTCTCAGCGCCTCGGCGAACAAGCTGTCGAAGCTTAAGGAGCAGGCGGAGGAGTACGCTGCGCTGATCATGGAGGAGCTGGATCCAGAAAACCTCGGGTACATCGAGGTAAACCTAAAAAAAGCTCCAGAATCCTATCATAGTACAAACTTGAACTACAATTCCTGTTCCTCCCCATCCTTCGATGCAAACTCAGCGGGATCGGTGACTTGGACTCAAAAGGACCGAACGAAAACATGGAAAAAACGCGACATAGGTAGGCTCCCAATTATGAGACGTGTCACGTGCTGACTGGCTGCTTGTTGCTGTTCTCTGTTGTATATTCTTTGACAGCTATGGCAGCTGGAGGCGTTGCTGCTCCAGAGGGACAGCTACATGAACTACAGCCGTCCGCTGAGCACGGCGAGCGGCGCCGGGTGGAGCCAGAACATCGCCAGCGGGGGGGCGAGGGGGCCCCGGAGGAGCTGCGGCTGGCGAAGAATGGCGGCGGCGGCGAGGCTGGCGGTGCAGGAGAACTGGCGGGGGGCGTGGGTGGTGGCGCTGTGGGTGGCAGCCATGGCGGGACTGTTCGTGTGGAAATTCGTGCAGTACCGGCGGCGGGCGGCGTTCCACGTGATGGGGTACTGCCTCGCGACGGCGAAGGGGGCCGCGGAGACGCTCAAGCTCAACATGGCCCTCGTGCTGCTCCCCGTCTGCCGGAATACCCTCACCTGGCTCCGCTCCACTCGGGCCCGCCTCTTCGTTCCCTTCGACGACAGCATCACCTTCCACAAGGTAGATCCCGACTACTACCCCCGATATTCTTCGCGCCTCCATCTCCTTCTTCAATTTACCCCTGCCTTCTCGCCTTACCCGCCGAAACCCCGTGAATGCAAAACCCGGAGTATGCCTCGGCCGTGCAAACTAGCTCATGTGGCATGTTGTGATTGGCCCACGAGGTGGCTCGGCCAAGTGGAATGCAGCCCACGACGTGGGCCCAAGATCCTACTTCTTTGCCGCCAACTGCGGCACCTCACACCGGTGGATGGTGAGCCTCGGTAGATTCGTATTGCAGTGATCCCTAAGCTACATAAATTATAGATCAAATCAAATTTATTCTAATACTATTTATAACAATACATAAGCTCATCCAAAATAACTAACCAAAAGGTATTATTTGAGTTCTTGATCCAGGATAAATATATAAAATTTATCCAATAAATAACTGATATCAGCATGGTGAGTCCTAATAGTTTCATATTGTAGTGTCCTCTGATCCACATCAGATTTATTCTAATATTATTTATAATAATACATCGTTTTATTCAAAATAATTAGTGGAAAAAATTATTTGAGTTTTTGATATATATATAATTTATTCAATAAACAAATGGGCTTCACGTCGGTCCCAATTGATTGATGACCGGCCCCCAGGTAGTCTCTGCCAGCCGAGTGCCGGTCCGTGTGGGACGCCCGATCTGGCGTCATCGTCGTCGTGGTTGGTGGGACGTCGGAGGCCTCTCTGCTTCCCACCGTCCGCTAAGGTGGGTCTCCGAAAAATTAATGGTGGGTGACCCAGCCGACGGCGGGTCCCACTCACACGCCCCTGCCCCCAGCGTCCGGTCACCCACCGTTGATTCTCGGTCGGACGGCGCCGGGTGATGTTTAGATCAAATTTAATTTATTTGCCCCGTCTTGATTTGTTCAAAATTATCAAATGATTAGATGATCGCGACGGCGATAGTGATCGGGACGCTGGTGCACGCGGGGAACCATCTGTCGTGCGACTTCCCACGTCTGATCGGGGCGTCCCCGGAGAAGTACAGGCTGGTGGCGCGCGACTTCGGGCCGGAGAAGCCCACGTACAGGAGCCTCCTCGCCGGAGTGGAGGGCGTGACGGGCATCGGGATGGTGGTGCTGATGGCGGTGTCGTTCACGCTGGCGACCCACCGGTTCAGGAAGAACGGGGGGAGGCTGCCGTTCCCCCTGAACCGGCTCACCGGCTTCAACGCCTTCTGGTACTCCCACCACCTCCTCGCCGTCGCCTACGGCCTCCTCCTCGTCCACGGCTACTTCATGTTCCTCGTCCACAAATGGTACCAGAGAACGGTAACCTCTCATCATAACACCCCCCAAACTTTATTATTATTATTATTATTATCTTTTTTCTTTTCTTTTTTTTGGTGAAAGTGGCATTTATATTAGTCTCATGTGAGTACGGAAGAGAAGGAAGCCAAACTTTATTTACCGTTCTCCCATAGCCAACACAAAGAGAAAGAAGCCAAACTTTATTTACCGTTCTCTCATAGCCAACGCATGAAGTTTTATATACTTATGGCAGTCTATAGCAATTTTTAGATAAAAAGAGATTGATGAGGTTGGGACGTCTCTTTCGCCTTAAGAGTTGGGCCTAAATCTGGAGAAATTATATGCAAACACTGTATATCGGCTGTGCACCAATCCAAGCCAATCCAATCACGTCATCTCGTTTCTTGTAGGCCATAAGGACATGACAAGCGCATGATCAAGGTGATTGATGTGGTTTAGCACTATAATTTTTCTAAATCTGAGTCACTGTTGGATTCTCTTGACTGGTTTATTGTTTGGAAGCTGGTGATCTTTGGATGACACTGAAACTAGGCATAAAATTAGCAGCCAGCTGACAGCCTTCGACCTCTGACTTCAGTGTAATCCATGGTATCTTCTTTGAAACTTAGTATAAGATTAGCAGCCAGCCCAGCTTGACAGCCTGCGACCTCTGACTTCGGCAATATGACATGGTATCATGTTAGCTGGTGCGAAACTAATATTTTACATCGCTTAGAAACTCTGGTGTAATAAAAGCCAGCGGCCCGTATCAGCCCTTAGGCTGCTTGGTCAACAAATAAATAAAACATGTCATAATGCATGGATTTCCACTTCGTGACAGAGTCGTTCCTCCTGGACCACATAAGATGGAAGCAGCATGCAAGCCTAATTTTGCTACAGCCGGACCGGATGTAGCAAAGTGAACAGGCACGTTTTTTTTAGGAATAACACTTTTTTTTTCGAGTGAGATGACACTTGAAAAGTCAGTTTCAACAACTTTGAATGGCTGTGACTTGTGCAGAGCTTTATAGTCCACCATTAGTGATGGGTTCTTGTTGTGAGATCGATTGACGTCGACCGTTGGTTCACAAGGTAGCTGCTTTAAATCCTGTGAAGGAAAAACATCGGGGTGCAAATCCAACCATTAGCGATCGCCGTGATCCAACAACTTTATATTCTTCGACAAGGGGAAGAAGATTGCTCCGATATTTTTAGTGGCTTCTAAAGCTCCCTAGAGACCCTCGACCGACATTCATATGAGCTGGATGGAATCTAGCTACGACGTATTACTTTATATAAGAAGCCTTTTTTTCAAGGGGAACGATGGCCCACCGTTTCTGTGTATCGCACCGAAACATTGGTCATAGACTTGATTAACCATGACTTTCCATTAGCGGATGGATGTATTAGAAGACTAAAATAAAGCGTCTCAAAAAAAATATGAAATATTATACGTCGTCAACTGTAGGAAATGTCTCCTCTACCGCTAAAAGTATCCGGTGAAATCATCACTTGTCCTAAAAGCTTAAGCTAATAGGATGAAGTAGATTTATTTATATATTTTATATTTTCTAACCGTATCAAATATAATGCCAGGAAAATAATTACTGTATGGTTTGTCTCAAAACTTTGTCTGATGAATCAGTTATGATCTATAAACACGCCACCTACCCGCTACAATAGCTTAGGAGATTAATCTTACTATGGTCTTCATGGGTGCTATATACACTGCTTGTTGATATTAGTTGGCCTAATTATTTGGCATGGTAAGAATAAGTGAGTTGCTGTTTTGGCAGACATGGATGTACCTCTCTGTTCCTCTGCTGCTCTATGTAGGAGAGCGAACTCTACGAGCCTTTCGTTCCAAGGCTTATTCTGTTAAGATTTTAAAGGTATCATTCCTCTCATCACTAATGTATTTAGTTTATTCCATTTATCTTTTTTGGTAGTTTAATTTGCTCCAGCATTACCAATCTTTCATGAATCATATAAATAAATTTCGAAATATTTCTGCCATGATTTCCTATTTTTCTCCATGTATTCAGCAACTTCACATACTTATATTCACACATTTCCATGGTCATTATGTACCAATTGTTCTGTGCAGGTGTCGTTACTACCAGGAAGCGTCTTGACCTTGACAATGTCCAAGCCGCATGGATTTCGCTATAGAAGCGGGCAATACATATTCCTCCAATGTCCCACAGTCTCCCCATTTGAATGGTTTGCACCTCGACCAGTGTTTCCATCTCTGCTCTCGTTGGAGTTCATGGCAAAATGCTAAGAAACTCACCACGCTCCCTCTGCACCACAACAGGCACCCGTTCTCCATCACTTCAGCTCCTGGGGACGATTACCTCAGCGTCCACATCCGGACCAGCGGCGACTGGACGCAGGAGCTCAAGCGCATTTTCCTAGAGAACTACTTCTCACCGCGTTCAATAGGAAGAGCTATGTTTAACGAGTTTGGCTCAGTGAATCAAAGAAGGTTGGCTAGTTTGTAGTACGACGACGCACGAGCATCTTCATTGCTCTCTGGCTGGTCGGATGATGACTTTAAATTTTCATGCAGCTTGCCGAGGTTGCTTGTGGATGGCCCATATGGAGCCCCAGCACAGGACTTTCGAAACTACGATGTTCTACTTTTGGTGGGGCTTGGAATTGGAGCTACACCTTTCATAAGCATACTCAGAGACCTACTAAACAACATTAAACTTGCAGAGGAGCTAATGGTGATTACCCACTCCTATTGTGTTTTTTTCATTAGCATAGGACGATGCTTCGAATGTTGGCTGATTTACGCTCTGGATTTTCATTTCGGACATGATTTTAGGTTTTGGTATGTGAGATGGATTTTCTTAGTGGCTCCCATTTTTGCATATACTTAGTCTTGTCCAGGAACCAAACACTAATTCCTATGGCACCAGTGTAAAGTTGATGGCCAATATTTTCATTAGTTTTTCGCAGCTTTTCCTGAAAATTGACCTCTTGCAGCCTAAGATTGTGCTTTATAAGATATGCTGATGATGTTTCTTGTTTGACCAAGATTTCTAGCTTATTATTACACTTATGGGAGATTGTTATCTATGATATATGTGTTTGTGCGGAATTGTTAGGATTTAGCAATGGAGACTAGCAGATCAGAGGACAGCAGCAATAGCTTCTCTACATCCAGTAGCAGCAAGAAAAGACCATATAGGACTACCAGGGCCCATTTCTACTGGGTTACAAGAGAGCCAGGATCTTTTGAATGGTTCAAAGGCGTGATGAATGATGTTGCTGAAATGGATAAAAAGGTAGCACTTTTCTTTTTCTCTCTATTTCTTGTTTGCATTGCCAACGAAAGGCAGTTTTTTTTTTTTGGTCTGAATAATTTTTCTAAGTTAGAAGTGTAGATTAATTAAATCATCGATGAAGTTCTAATTCAAGGAAGAGACACTAAGAAGAGATCAACACTTTCTTTTTTGTGGTTGAAACAGGGTGTGATAGAGCTGCATAACTATTTGACGAGTGTTTATGAGGAGGGTGATGCCAGAACTACTCTACTTACAATGGTGCAGGCCCTCAATCATGCTAAGCATGGTGTTGACATCGTCTCAGGAACCCGGGTAACATTCTTTTCAAGAACAAAATTACTATGGAGATAATAATAGAAAACATAGAAAGGATTGCTAACGAGAACAAAAGAGACACCATTGATCACTAATGCATTTAGATTTTTTTTCACACAAGACGATCAATCTCTACAGGCATTCGAGGTTATTGTAACTCTTCCAAAATCAAACTAAAAAATCAATTATTTCCAAGGGATTAGAAAGCTCAAGTGCATTTTCTATTTAAGAAAGTTCAACTAGTTGTACTTATTCGCTTGAGTAAAAATCTTCTAATGGTCTCAGTTTAAGAGTTTGGCTATTATATTTGCAGTCATATTCCACCAACTAGATCGTCTTACCCTCCTAAACATAAGAATTTTTTTCTTCTACAACCCGATCCCTGAATTTCTATTAAGTATTAACAAAATCAACTGCAGCACTTTAACCAAGTGGGCTAAGCCAGAAATGCAGATTATAAAATCAGACGAATCTGATGCTACTTTGGTCATAAGGTGCAAAAGTAGAATATAAATAACTCATGCTAAAGATGAGCATCATAATAGAGTGAATGTCTTTGAAGAATTTATAAACTGGATCTGTCTGTGTGGACTTTACTTGGCAATCAGAGTTTGTTATTCTATTTGGTCTAACTTAGGATTGCTGAATTCATTATTTGGCAGGTGAGAACGCACTTTGCAAGGCCAAACTGGAAAGAAGTGTTTGCCAGAATAGCTTCCACACATCCTGGGGCCACAGTAGGTAATTAATTTCACCAATCGATTGAGAGCCTTCTTAAGAGGATGATTTGATATTTCTAAGCAAATAAAAAAGAAAACCTTCTCAAAAGAAGATGACAACAAGTGCTATAAGGTTCTTCAAACAAAAGAGCAAACAGAAAGATAACAAGATGCTGCATCAACTATGTATCCAATCATTACCTATTCTTCAATGAAATAGAAACAAATATCTAAATCATAATTATTTTTACTTTTAAAAGACAGAATAGAATCTCATGAAGGTTCATGGTTCATGCAGGTGTATTCTACTGCGGCACGCCCATATTAGCCAAAGAGCTAAAAAGATTATCGCATGAGATGAGCCAAAAAACTACGACACGCTTCCACTTCCACAAGGAGTACTTCTAGTTTTCGACGATATATAGGAGATACAAGGGGATCAAATTTTTGTGTTACTTCTCTAAACATGACAGAAGGGAAACAACCCCATGTCCACTTGTAAATGTATATAGCTTGTCTGATATAAATCATAGAAGAGATGGTCACAGAGTTTGCTTTGACAAAGAGAGGGCCTAGAAGCTTTCTCAATGATCAGTTTTTATAGCCACACATGTATACAGTCTGATTACTTATAAATACTAAGAACATAGAAGCTGCCTCTTTTTAATATATACATGCAATTCTTTCTCCTTTCTAGCTTTGTATCTACATAATGTTATGAATGAGGTGGTGCTTGCAAAGAACATCCTTGTAGCAGAGAAAGGAAGCAGACCGAATCTATTCCTAAACAGGAAGGAGAGCGTTGACTTTTCCACCAATAATTTATGGAACTTTTTCACCAATAATAATCCTCCCTTTTTTTTTTTCTCTGTCTGCCTTCTATGGTCGTCCCATGTGGTCTCATGGAAGATGCCCGAAGGAAGAAGCAACCCACCAAACCTGGCCATTAAACAATGAATGGAGATCTGGCGAGAGAACATTTAAGACCGAAAATGATCCAGTAGTGAAACGATGATGGATGAATACAAAGCTGAGCTGTGGCATTAAAGATATCTGGGGCCCACTGGATGGGTCTTGCCCAAAAAAAATAATGCCACCGACTCCAACTCTGCAAGCATGAACTATGCTCTAAAAGAGTAAAACTTACTCTCCCCATGAACGCATGAACACTAAACAAGGTGTTAAAATATTTATTTTCTATTCCGTCACATTCGGTATATCTCAAAAATTATATATATTTATATATAAATTTTATATAAAAAAAATAATATAAACTGATATAGGATCATACTAATAATAAAAAATATTGCTAACTAATATAAGTTGTTATGTGAATTCTAACAATAAAAAAAATATACGTTAATACAGAATCACGCTAATAAAAAAAAATATTATGATTAATGCAAGCTGTTACGTGATTTCTATAATTATGCTAACATAATGAAATAGAGGTACCCAGTTAACTAGCTTTGTAGAGTAGTTTTTCTTAAGTAGTTTTTCTTTGAGTTCTAGAATGAATCATTAAACTATTATGCGCAAAGAGCTTCGCAGATGCCAGAATAGACAGGCTGAGGACTATGAAACCCTTAGGCCAAACAAATGAGGCCGGTTCTTCAAACCCGTCCATTGGAAAATTGATCCAGTCTAGATAACGAAGAAAAATTGAGAGACCCGCAACCTTTCTACACCAACGCAACTAAACCTATAGTGAGAAGAAAGGGAATGAAACTTTTGGATCCAAAAGAAGCCATGGTAGTGGCCATGAGAGTGGTAAGGGTGAGGGGTGGTGTTTAGGATGGGTCCAGCTTGGTAAAAAAATTTCTTCTAAATTATACCTTATACATTGTGCACCAATATGATCGTGCACCACGCCAATTAATTCGTCTTCTAAATTTTACTTTTTTTCTTCTTCCAAATTTCCCACTAGAATGCTGACAATAACATATCCGGACCGGTTCTAATTTTCTGGATTTTTATTTTAATCTCCACGGAACCCAACACGGTACGAGAGAACACGTCATTCGAGCCACCTTGAAGATTCTTCTAAAGGAGAGGGGGCATGCCGGCAAAAGCCGAGAATCTGAGTCCTGAATATTCTGACGAAGGACACAAGATGTTGGAACCAGCCAACGTTTGATAACAATATCTGGAGCAAATCTCTGCCTCTGGGTGCAAGCTTGATCTTTAACTTTGGCTTTCAGAAGGTCTTTGTAATTGGTAATTTCCACATAAATCTGGCCCCAGTCTGAAGCTTACCCCAAGATTTAAGAAACTCTAAGTGAATATGCTTCAAGATCTCACCAAGCCTACCGTACTCCAACCGATCGCCAGAGTGTTCTTCCAAATTGGATATGCATGTGAAATTGGAATGAAGAAATCCCACACCTGATATCATGGTTGTCCTTCATAGCACCAGTCAGGAAGATAATAAAAGTCATCATGAAATCTTAATTAGATTCAATAGAGTACATTACTGGAAAGAAATCGCCTTAGGTTAAATCACTGATCCATCTGGTTTCCATGCCTTGCTGCCGATTCCAAATCGATGATGTGGTTTGCTTTCGTGAATCTGTGGGACAGAAAGCTCACAACTTTCGGTCTTTTCTGAATATTCAGACCACCTTGGATTGCTTAACATCTTTTCGGTCTTTTACCCAAAGGCCCGAAAATATAAAAATGAAAAGAAAAAACTTTACAGTAGAACGGTTGCTTAACATTAACATAATCATTTGGGAAAAAGAGACCTTTGCATAGCTCAACAACCATTTCCGCCTCAAAGGCTCAAAATGGATTGAAGTTCCACTAAAAGATCCAATCAAAAGCCAGTTGAATTCCACCCCTCCCCCTGTTTTTTTCCCCAAACTGAAAAGGCATAGCAAAGCAGTAATTTTTTTTCCAGGATCTTTTACTAAAATCCAAAATAGCATCATATTACCAATAAAAACAATGAATGATCCTTCTCCGAGAAATAAATAACTTAAAGGTCATGATACACTGTTCAAAACTATAAAAATGCAAAGAAAAAAAAAGAAATGAGTTTTAAAAAAAATACAACCTCAACTTATCTCCAGAACTCACGTTGCCCATGCAATTTTTCCATGAACAACTCTTTCTGTGCTAAGTTGAACAAAGATACAACAATCGAAGTTTGAGTATTGTAGGTCATTGACCATAAACTCGCCTCCTCAAGCACACCTCAGCACAAGCAAGGCTTCATCCTATTTGCCATGAGTATTCACACCTCACCTGCTATTGCCTCCCTTATTTTGTTACTTTTTGAGCTTCATTCCCTTGCGAGAAAGTATACCAGAAGCACTCTTCCCTTCTAGTTTCTTTGTGAACTTCATAACACTTGCCATACCCTTGCGAGCAGCTGCCTTGCGCTCTGCCCTACGGTTAAGCAGCTTTCTATCAAGAGGCCAATATGCATATGGTTCAAGTTTATCCTTCTTCTTGACATCCCCACCAGCCTTCTTATTGGTATACTCACGGCCCGTGTAAGCCCACCCGGGGTCCGTTGTTTTCCGATGCTTCTTCTGCATTCTTGTTGAAGAACTTACCATTGAACGGCTGCCAATATAGCTTCTTGTATCCGAGTCATGATCTGAAGGAAGGCTCTTCTCCTTTTTAGGTCTGTAACCATCCTCATGAACAATAAGACGGCCATCAGGGTCTATCTCTGGCTCGTCATAAGATGCTTGCTTCCTTTTGAGGTGTGTTGATGACTGGAGGGCTGATCTAGTCTTTTGTCGATCTAGCAAGTCAAGGGGATCAGCCTCTAAATGGTCAAGCAAATCTTCTGGCAAGCTCTTAGCTGCTTGACGCATTCGGCTTGACCTATACAGAAACCAATTGACCATGATAAAACAGTGTCAATAGTGATGATGATTTGTTTTCCATTAAATTGTGCAAATCCAACTCTGTACTCCTGAAGTTGCATACAAGTACTCATAAAAGTATGGTCGATTTGCATATCACCGACTACACATTCAACAAACAAATTCTGCTTCATACTAAATAAAACAGTGTTGCTATGTTTCCCCAACAACCTCCACTGAAGGGGTCCAAACCCGGTTTTTAGTGTGACTCGGGGTTCAGTTGTCAGGTTGGGGCTGAATTGCCAAATTTTGTCCTTGGCAGTTCATAAAAACTGTGAGTTGCAGTCTCTTCATGGAGGTTTTACAGGAGATAAAGCATTTCCCCGAATAAAACTTAGGATGCAGGTCCGACAATCTCTCCCTTGCATGGCACAAGTTTAATCTATAGCGTTATTTTTTAAAAGAATAAAAGATGAATAAAGTTCTTTACCTCAAAGAAGCGGCTTTTGAGCCTTGAAGAGAGGAAGCCTTGGTCCGTCGGTCACAAAAAGCACTGGCTACCCCAAGTTCTGCATCACTATCATCGTCCCCATTCTCATCTCCAAAATCAGAGAAAATACGAGTATGGTTCCATCTACTTTGCCTGAAAACAGGAAAACAATTAAGCAAACATATCCATACATTAGTAAAGCATCTGTTATGGAATAGTAGCATCATATGACAAACAAAAATATGACATGGGATCACAGTGAGGGTGGTTACCATTCCAAATGCACGATATGAAAATATGGTTGCCCCATTCACACTGGACCCACTTTTAAAATGTTACTGGATATAAACTTGGTAACATATGCTTAAATTTCTATCATCCAATGAAAATAGGATTGCTATAATTTTTCCTTGCCAACTTCAAATATAAAATTAACATGTAACTTTGTTTCTACCTTTCAAGAATGACATTTTAGTCCATGGTCATTTTTTATTGAAGGTCTTAATTTTCTGTTAGCTGTCTTTTGTAAGGGTGAGGATTGTCTGGTCGATTTTGTTAGTATATATCATCACAAAGTATAACTGCCAAGGTTCATCATCTCGGTACCATTCCATTATAGTGTCGGTACGTGGTACGGTACGGTACGGTAAAGTTCAGCATATAAAGCATCAGTACATAAAGTACCATGTATTGGTTCAACACTGATACGGTATGTCCGGTACGGTACGGTATCGACCAGTACGGCAAACCTTGACAGCTGCTACATGAGAGATCCTACCTGGAGATAGTCGTTCTTGAATGAAATGATTCTGAATCTGCTTCAGATCTGGCTTTTCGTTCTTTCCGCTCCCTAGTCTGTCATTTATATTAAAAATTAAGGGAAGTGTACTGCAATAATCAGAATAGGAGCATCATTAAGCCCAAGAAAATTTACCTTCCTAATGTTGGCCAGCAATTTCATATGTTCCTCAGGCATCACTGCCTTAACAGCATCTAAACCACATTTTCTCACCAGCATTTCAATGAGTAACTTAACCTGACAACATGAAACAGAAGTGAGTGTTATGACATGCTAAGTTGTTGATTTCCCCATTTTTCTCTTTCTTCAGAGGAGGTTAATAATGTAATCCTTCGGCAACGTGCAATCAACATCACAGAGAAAAATAGCATAATAACTAACATAAAATGCAAGGAACAGACAACTGATTATAACCCATTGAAAAAATAGAATATCTTGATGTCTCCATGGCACATGAGTCCATCAAGTGACATTAATGTTTCAATTGATTAGCTCAAGTAGTTCGCTCATAAAATTGTCAAAAGGAATTTTGCTTGAAAAGGAATAGGAATATATGAAATTTAAAATCAACCAGTAAGTCAGTTCAGCACAAGGTTGGAAAACTCGGCGAGTCAACCCATGACTCAGCCGAGTCGAGTCAAATACTAAGGTTACCAAGTCAAAAGTCAAGACAACTGGGCTGATATTAAGAAATGAACAAACCTAGCCAAGTGTTGATAACTCGGTTAAATTGATGTATCAAGAAAAAATAAACTGCCATCGTGTTCTTAATTATTGTTACCACAAGACCTTAACTCGGCCAAGTTAGATAGAGTTGTCGCCGAGTTAGACCAAATCATCGTCAAGTCACACCGAGTCATTGCTGAGTTAGAGGATGACAACAATGTGGATGACAAACAAGAGCAAGGAGGCACGGAGACATGGTTGTAAGAGTTGAGGGTCAAGAAAGTGGTGAAAATGAGATCCTATTCATCCGCCAACACGACTAGAAATGACAACTGATAAAAGGCTACTTAAATGACAAGTGATAAGCAAGAAGTTGAAGACTTCAATGTTTTCTTTGTTGTGTTAATTTGATGTTAGTATATTTCCTAGACTAAATAACATGGACATGATTTATTCTAACTGGGAATCTTGGATGACCATTTTGGTAATGCTATTCTCCCATTTGGTTTTGCACATAAATATCACTATTGAATCTATAATATCAATAAATTCATCCTCATTCTTAGAGTACTAGATTAAATTAAATTCAAATTAATTGTGAACGTTTAGATCAATCAAATATATTTTTTAGTTATTTGTAGGAGTTTAACATATATGCATGTATATGTATATGCATGTGTATGTATGTATATGTGAATCACCGAGCTGACTCGCCTGAGTCAAAAAAGTACTAGAGGGTGAGTAAAGTCTAAGTCACAAGTTCTCCAACATTGGTTCAGCATAGTTACTTGGCTCAGGCATGCTGATCCAAGATGAAGCCAAATGAAAAATCATGACTTCAGCAGATAAGGACCGTGTGTATGTGATCAGTATTCATGACTTCAGCAGTCATTTACAAAACTAATATCCAGACATGTCTACAGAGAGATACCTTGGCTTTAAAATGAGTCTTGGTGTCATCTTCCCACTTCAATAGTCCTTCAACCATCTCCCTCAAGTGCATTTGCAACCTGTCCACTTTAGATTTGGCAACCAGTACCTTTATGAGACCTAAATTAGCCTGCAGCAAGTATAACAGATAATAAGCTCAGCCAACTACTAGAGAAGAAAAGAAGGGGGAAACGGTATGTGGTTAAAACCAGAAATAATCATCAGAAAATAGTCAGATTTCTATTGAGTACTTAAAACTCGTGGGAAAAGAAAGGTACCTTGATTATCTCACGATTCTTTCTTTGCAGGAGGAGAAAAGCAGATGGGAGCAAATTGTAAGATGCAGTGATGAGATCTGAGAACTCATACGCCAAGCGTGCCAACCCTTTTACTGTAGCACTGATCATATGTGGTGTTTCACCAGCAAGACCTCCAGCAATCTGAGTCCATAGAGGGAAATCAGGGCAATTACCAGCATAACATAATTAGCATTAACACTTTCCCTGCTTGATAAATCTGTGTTCTCCCCAATGGACACATTATTCAAGGAAAAGGCATATGATTGACAGTACCATGTTAAAAAATTGTAGTAGATTTTCTTCCTGCCCGCCTTTGTCCTCATCTCCGCATGCATGGCCAATTTCAACAAGCAAGTCATATGCCCTATTTCTTGTTTTTCTGTTAGCCTGCATAGAGAATCCACGATCAACTATGTATGCAAAGCATCAACCCATTTTGCACAAAAAATGAGCATACACATTCATATCATCCATAAGGAATGGTCAACGACAACTCAAACATGTAACCTGACAATAAAAAAGTAATATGTAACATTAGAAAAGAAATGTACATGCAAACGGAAAATTCAGAGAGTACACATGTGCATGCACACACTATGTATTATACTTACTGCAGGTACATGATTGGATCCAAATTTCCATGGGAAGTTTATGCATGAGCTTGTGTGAAGATACATTGCCTAACAGGTGGCTATGAAGTCAGCATCTCTATTTGCTCAACATAAACCTCAAAACATTTATAACCTTCTGAACTATCCATACACCCATACAGCCTAAATAAATTTACTTAAGGTCGAAGGTGCACTATCACATTATTACTCTGGCCAGCAAGAACTGGAAAATAAAATAAAGAAGATCAGAGAAAGGCTAACCAAACCCACAGCAAGTAAGCAGGTCCAGCAGCTGCAGGGAAGAAATCAGGTCACAGCAAGAAACAGTCATGCACTCATAGAAAGCAAACAAGAAACCCATCAGGCAAGACCCTACAGTAACCAACAATTGCTTAAGCGATGGGCAATTGCAAGCCGTGGCAACAAAGCCACAGCACCAACTCCATTTAGCAATCCTCAGTACTGGTAAGCACCAAATGGGGCCTATTAAGCCCAGGAAATAGAAGAAAGAAAGCATCCTGGCAAACCCAGCTATTGACCAATTAAGATCAATCAATATGCAAATAGACGTCAAGCCAGCAAACAAAACCATGAACATTGCCTCCATTTTCTGAAAAAGATCAATTACCTTGCACAAGAATTTCCCACTAGCCAGCTCCACCCATACAACATCAAATGCAGGTTTAAGTTTCAGAGGAGAGTCTTCAGTGTATTAAACACTATGAGCTATGATTTTACCTTAAGAACCTAATAACACCCGTACTTCAGTACAAATTTAGAATCCAGACTTTATATGGCTAGCAAGGAAGTATACTCCCCTTCTCATTCTCAAACTAGTAAGTTGTTTCCTAAAATTCCACTGCATGGATAAATCACCAAGCTACCCCAAAAAAGTCCAATAAGGTTCCCATGGAATTGAATATATCCCAGCTGCAATGCTAATAAGAGCTTCAAAATTTGTTTTCAATTTATCTATCGTGTTTCTGTAGAATATATTATATGCATCGAACTACTTGCAAAATTGTGTGCTCACCAATACAAACTTGATCCCAGAAAGCATCAGAAAAGAAGAGAACAGCATCTGGTCAAGTGACCATTGATGAAGCTTTCAAAGAAGGGTATTGGAATCAAACATCCAAATTGTAACATTAAGAGAATGGTGAGAAGATGCATCTTCTAAAAATAGAAAAATCCCTACAGAATTTCCAAATACCTATAGTCTAACAAGGTAATATTTCTGTACCCTCCTATGCCTTCCTCTCAATATTGTGCATGCTCTTAAGCAAACGATCATTCTTTAAGATCAACAAGGCACCCGCAAGTATGCAATATACAGTAGCATGGTTTAATATATTTAAGGAGTTAAGATCCTCATGCAGCTCTTACTGTTTAAAGTAAGAACCAGCAACTGTTTGTCAAGCATGTAGTTGTCCTACATTTGATGCACGGATAACTCTTACATAAACAGTGGTATGAGGCAGATGCTAAATCAAAATAAACAGAGGAATGACTTTTGACAATCCAGAAACCTCCCCACTGTTCTTAAGAGGACTTTGTAAGTAATGAGTATGTGCCAGTGCATTCAGCCAATTGTAGAACAAACCAGTTGGACTTCTATATATATGTAGATACTGTAAACAGGAATCAGCCATAAAAATGATGATGATGATGATGACAAGATGAGGATAAGTTTCCTGTAAGGGGATTTATTAATACCTCTTTTAAAGCAAGTAAAATTTCAGTGAGGAAGGAGCTGATAATGTCCCTCTTCTTTTGTTCTGATGGATCCTGCAAACAAAGTAATTTTTCAGTTTCCAGTACTTTTTTAGTCAAATGAATTCCAAGATGATGAATCTATAATTATCAACATGCATTTAAATTCAGAATGATCAAAACAAAAATATTATCATCGCCAACCTTTGAAATACGGACAATCAAAAAATATAAACTCTCAAGTCTGTGGCGTTTAGCTGAACAATGACAAGAAGGCAATGCCGCTATCATCAACCCAAGTAGTTCGTCCAGATTACTTGAAAGAAATCCTTCACATTCCTGACCACACACATTGACATGAATATCAATAGATATAATTAGTTTTTTTTTAGCAATCACAAATCAAACATAACTAATGATATCTTCGTAAGTTTTGGAAAATGATTATTATTTCAGACATTAAGAACAAAGTCAAACCTTGAGCATGATTGAAAGAATTTTATATGCTTTTTTTTGGATTAACCCTTCTTCATCCTGGAATTTATCAAATCTTACTCAATGTCATTACAAGCATATTATCTGGAGATCAAAAAAGTAAACTAGTATTCAAACATTGAAGCACCTGGAACGCAGGCTTGATAGCAGTGAAAAATAAACCAATCTCTTGCTTACCCAGACCTGGCAGAAGTGCAGCTGCCAAGTCCAATAAGAGGGCCCTGCAATCAGATGAAAGGTGCAGCATCAAATATTGCACAAATCCAATTAAGGTTTTGATGAACTAGTTTCGAGCAAACTTCTAAAAATAAACATAGTAAGTCAATACCTTGAATGTGAGAGTGACACTTCGTCAGATGAATTATCAATTTGCATTGAGTCAGAATTGTTATCTTGCTTCATTTTAATCACTTCCTGAGTCACCTTCAACAGCTTATGCATAGTAGTCATGAAGAATTTCTTGACTACCTTTTCATCTGATATGGAAGCAAACTCGTGGATTGCACACTGGAAGGTAGGGGAACACAATATTCACTTTCTGAAAGTTAACATACCAAAAGCACAACAAACAGGTGCACAAATATGACATATACTACTTTTAAGACTGGATGACATGAAAATCCTATTTCTAAAGAAGCTGCAGTTGGAGAGTTCACAAGCTATGTTTACAGCTTCAGGAAAGTAAAAAAATGGCCATGCTTAAATGATGGAATATAAACTAATTACCAGCTAGTAAAAAAAGCAACCTCTCATACAATACTATAGTCTTGAATATCTTGTATTGATCTAAACTGTGGTCTACCCAAACCTGGAAAGTTAGATAAGGGTGATATATATCAGGATAAATCCATATGGCCCATTCATATGACCAGTTTCTGACATTCAGATCTAAAAGCACATGAGATCTGTAAAATTTTGAATGGAAAAACAGGATACAACAAATTTTGATGATGCTATCAACAGATGGATACCCATATATTATACTGAGAAACAAAGCGAGCAGCTCAATTGCACTCAATGCCAAATAAGAGATCTCATATATGTTAATTGGGAAAGTAAGATAACAATGTACCTGCAAGCATCCACCACTTTCTTTTGAAGATGTCAAGAAGACTTCAGATAAAACTGAGAAAAACTCTAAAGAAAATGACCGTATTGCCATCAAATTTTTGTCTGCTGCATCAAGCGTATAGTGATCTCTCGCTTTTCTTTCAGGTTTGCTTATCTCATCATCAGACACGACACAGTTTCCAGATAGTATGTCCTTGTTCTGTTGAATCAGAATCTACACATGCAAATAAACAGAGAAAGAAACAAGATAAGAAGCCACATTTTATGCTATTAAATATTCGAATCTAGATCACGAACATGAGACCTGCAGGCTGGAACATATTATGCCACGCAGACTAGGCTCTTGACGAAGTGCACGACATAACACTTTCTGAAGAATTTTAAAGCTACTGCTAGTATCAACAGGAAAGTTGCAAAAGGCAGGCAACAAAGACCACAGTGAATATACAAGGCCTTCTGCACTCCTAGCTGAATAAACCCGTCCCTCCTTTTCAAGCTGTGGCATAACAAATTTTCATTATTATAGGACTACCTAGAAGAAAGGCATCAACTTATTACATCAAAAGATTAGTACCTTCAAGGATTTCTGCTGTAGTCTTCTGACAATTTCCAAAATCTTTTCTGTAAAATATCCTAAATGGGCACCAACTATGTAATGCTTCAATAAAGGAAGCAACCAAACATTAGCATCAGATATATCTTCAGCATCCAGATTGAGAGGCAAAAGACATAAAAACGCATCGGGTCCCAAGGCACCAAGGGCTGAGCCAACACATTCGTGAAGCTGCAGGTTGACAAAGTAAGCCCACAAAACAGAAACAAGACAGTCATCTGTTTTTGACATCTTAAATATATTTTTAAAGTCACATCTAATCATACAATATTAAAGGAATTGATGAGCATTATATGTATGGGCATATATTTTCCAATGAACTTCTACAGATATGCAAACAATTATGGGCCCGGCAGATGCCAACTTAACTCTCAATGCATTTACCTTCACCCTCTTCTCATAGTTTCTTCAAACTTATAGTGCTATTTTCCAGATTCCAGGTTATTTTCATCAGATCAGATTAATGAATAATAATAAAAAGATTTGAATTCAGCAGATTTGATTGCAGATCTAATATACCCCAGATCTGCATCAGCTAGCACCCCAAATTATATTCTAACTTAAGATACGATACTGAAGGGGCGCAGAGCAAGAATTACTCTTGCAGATCAACAGCCTTGAATGAGTTTGACCACAAAGTAGGAGCTGGTAAAGCTGAGAGGAGAGGACTAAAGAAGCATCATGAGTAGAAAGAATTGATCAAGCAATGGCAATGGAAGCTTTCAAACAATCCATTACAACATATTTTAACCATACTCTTAAGATGACATGGCCATCTTCCATCTCTGCTAACTGAATGGGTAGCCTTTTTAAAGATGGTGCCAAGTGTAGGAACATGGGTGAGCAACCAGAATGCAAAAATATATACCCACAGCAACAGGCATGGAAAAGCAGGCTCGGTGACAAAAATGCATGATGAGAGATGCTTTTATACTGAAGGCCAGACTTGAGACGATAAATAATGACAAATCAGACTTTAAGCTATTTACAGATGTGATCTAATGGGCTATATCTGGACCACAATTCCAAGCCGGCAAACATCTCCAAGCAGATTATCAAACATACAAGTGCTTTACCGCCTTGAATTAAGCAGCGTGCACCAATTTGCCAAATTCACTCTAACTGCATGGCAGAATCGCCAAGTGACCTAAGTATTCACTCAATAAAATTTTCGGCATATGGACCCAAGTATTATGTCCACCTGAAACATAACCCATTATGATTTTCCAACTACTTGAACCGTTATTTTGATTTTGCTCTTCGCTATCTTCCAATTGTAGTTGCAGCACCCTCATATCTGCTCTCACAAGGTCTAAGTAGACAACCACCCTCATCAGAATTGCTTTATTGTATAACAAAACATCATAAACTGTCATTGCAGATGAATAACCTGTCTTTGAATATATTTGCCTGTATTTTGGGGGTTCCTTTTTTGTTTTTCTTTTGTTGTTGTTGTTGTTGTTGTTGTGTGTGTGTGTGTCTTTGAATATATTTGCCTGTATTTTGGGGGTTCCTTTTTTGTTTTTCTTTTGTTGTTGTTGTTGTTGTTGT
>JAOXJJ010001100.1:22320418-22363857 GCA_025769935.1 Phoenix roebelenii | reverse complement strand
GGGTTGAGGGTCCAATTCAAAATGATCTATCGCATTGAAGATGATCTATCGCATCTAAAATGCTTAACAAACTAAATGTCATATATTTCAAAGATCCCTTGTGCATCCAAGTTATCCCAAAATAGATGGAACTAATAAAGCTAACATGTTAATATATCTAGTAGGCTATATAAATTGATATTACATACCATTTGATCTAGATCTAGGCACATACATTAAATTGAATTATTATTTGGATGCTTCTAATCCATAAGCTAAATCAAAACATTATATTGTGCTATCAATACTGTCCATTTTGAGACAGATGCTTAAACAAGCAATTTCCAAAATATATGATTTCAATTTTAGTTTTGAAGCATTTTAGTGCTGGACACTAAAGACCATTGTCTACAACAGGGAGACTTCAAATTGGATCTTTGTTACAACCAACTTTGCCCTCAAGTCAAATGTAGCCACATTTTTTCCTCGCTATGGTCTAATGTACTGCCCCAAGCACTCAGTATAGGACATATCGTACCGTACCGTGCCAAGAGAGAACCGGTACGAAGCTCAAGTTTGGGACAGTACAGATCCTGTACCATCTCATACCGAGATATACTGAGGTGCGTACCAACCTATACCAATGCTTTCTTCTTTTTTTTCGGTTCCAAGTTTTGCACTTTCAATGCTAACACTCAGTACGAAACCACCTAGTAGTGGACATAATAGGATGTCAACAAAAATCTACCCATCCAATGCACCAAAATTGTAGGTCAAGAGGATAAGATTGCATACCCTTGTCAGCTTACTTCATTATGTGTACAATTTGGAAACTAAAATCTGCGAATGAAGAATTTTTTACAGCATTAATCCTTGCAAAACAGGTGAAGTTGCTTATAAAAGTAAGACTACTTTCATCCTCCCTAACGTCTTTGCAAGGCATCAGCAACCTTTTTTTAAGTTATAAGTAGGTTCAAACTCCAGACTAGGAATAGCAAATTTCAAAATTATCCTCCAACTTTTTCACAAAGCCGTCTAGATTTGATCTCCCTTACATCTATGTCATGTGTGAGCATAATTATATCGATACAAATAAAATCTAAGAATATTGAACTATTAGTTTTTTTGCCACCTTGTATAGCTACAACTCATATTGAAATTTGACTAACCGAAATTTATATAGTTTTGGAATTAAAGAGACAAAATAAACATCTAAAATTTTTATGGTGTAACACCTCAATTTTGAGAAGAAAGAAACGATGTTTCTCTAAAACAACGAGAAAGAAGAAAGAAACAATGGACATTAGCAAATGCAATGGATGGAAAAAAAAAAAACTACCTGCTTTCTGTAAGGAAAGTCTTCGTCCGACAACTTCTGTACATCTGCAAGGCTCCTAACTGCTCCGGCCATCAGATAATATGAAGATTCCCCTGAATGTTCCCCATTAAGAATGATAGGTCAAAAATAAGTAGAGCAGCATTCTAAAGAAGTTCTAGAATGAAATCATTTTTAATGAACCACAAAGCCTAGTGAAAATCTTGAATTGCTAAACAACAGTGATCAAGATATTTGGTATAAGGAAGCATCTTTCTTTGCCTCATGGGTGAAGATGGTGGGATGAGGAGATTTTTCCAATCCTTATTCACAAGTGCCAAAATGTTGTGGTACATGGGATCTTGGTAATGATCAAGACCATTTTTTAAAAAAATCTTCAACATGCATGCTTTTTTTCACACGGCTCGTGTTACAAAGATAAATAAATGAGAAACAAAGAGGAAGAAAAAGAAAAACAGATCTCTTCATGGTTAGTGAAAAGAGATCATACAAAATTGATTCTAGAGGACTCCGCATCCTATAGAGCCATGAGTTTAGTATCACGAACACTGAAAACGATGAAGGAGCTTTCTCTGTGAAAACTGAAAACAATGAAGGAGCTTTCTTTGATACCAAACTGTAATTTTCTATTACAGGATAGGGATCCTAATTGATTGGCCATAGCAAAATTAAAGTTGATAAAGAAAAAAGGTGGGAGACAGAATATAATGACGATAACTTGAATGAACATTTTGGAGTCCACAGGGGAATTTAATGACTGGATCAATCTCTAAAACAAGAAAAGTCTTCCCCCCTCCATATACAGACAAGGTTAATCAAATCCCCTGCCATGGAAATTAATTTAAAAAACAATATTGAGATATAAAAAAAGTTACTGATTTTACCCCACAAAATGTTAACCAAATCTACAGAAACAAGGCTTCAAATACTTGTACCAAGTATTGTACCTACAATTGTGACAGAGAAACAGATGGCAAACCAGCTTGGAAAGGGTCCTCTCCAAAAATTAGCCTAAGTGCTTTGAGAGGACCCACCACTTATGCTCGGTGTTATCATGGGCATTGAGAAAGCACTCAAGCAGTTTACCCTGGTGCACATGGAAAGGCCACCAACACTCTTAGAGAGATTTCATGCTTCACTACCAAGGTAGTAAGGTACAGACCATCTAGGCCTGCAACCTACCCAGACAAATGTAAATCTAGTAGGTATCCACCTCGACTTCAATGTTCCATGCAGTTACTGAGGTGTTTGCCTAACCATCTTGGCACTACCATTTCGCATAAGACCCAAGTACTTTTTTCGATATATTATATATAACTCAAGTACAACACTAACATGGAATATTTTGCCAACATATATTATAAGATATAATAGTTTTTAGACAAATTTTATAAAAATTCAATCATGCATTTCAAAATTGCATCTGTTCATAATGATACCCTAGATATAATAATCCAGCCTGGGCACAACTAATTGGGATCAGCTTTATGGACTCTCATGCACCAAGCATTTTTCCTAAGGGGCAAAGAAGAAAAATATGTTAGAAAAAATATATGATTCAAAAAGTACCAATCTAAAGTTTTACTTTAATATCCTAGCAACCAGACACATGCAATGAACATCCTAAACAAAATAAGTATAAAGTTTTAAATTATTATTAGAAATTTAAAAAATAATAGGGGAATCTCTAATTTTTTCCTTGTGTTGTCACCCTTAAAGACAAATGAATTAGAATAGACCTAGGTTTGGATCAAAGAGGAAGAGAAAGCTCAAGAAACTTGCCCCCCTAAAAATAGCGATTAGGATACAATTAGTTTTTCCCCTTTAACAGCTAGGATTTCAGTATTCCCTTTTTTTAATTGAATGACATGGATCATTTAACTAGCAATTAGTTATGTATTACAAGAAGAGTGTAAGGGTATATTTGGTAGAAAAAATGGTGGACAAAATCAGAAGGAAATATTCTCCAAATTCAAAACTGTTATTTTTAGTATAGATAGATGTGTGTCTGTGTGCAACATTGCATGTGGTTACCATATGCATGCATGAATAAGTAAATACATGCATGTACAAAAAATAAAAATTAAGTTAAAACAAAACGATGCAATATTAATTCATTCAGTTGATATGATAAATTTATCCCCCCCCCTTCCCTTCTTTTAGCTTGTTTCATCTCCCTTATTCATCTAATCATGTTAGTTAAAAATAAAAACTAAGATCACTTAAAACCTTTAATAATCACCAGCTATAATTGATGAAACTAGTTGGACCATAAGGAAAAAATTCAGGTCAAATCAAAGAATAATTCTCATGGCCGGATGGAGCAAAATTTGGCTGTTTAGAGTCTCAACCAATATGAACCATCCTGTAAGTATGATTTTTAAAACTTACTGATCTAAGAGCAGGCCTACTCAAACTTGTTCAAGCTCACGGTGTGCAATTTCATAAGTACATTGATGTTTCTCAAGCAACATAGTCTATTTATTTTGAAGTAACTTGTATTGCTCTCCACTAATGTGCATAGAGTGTAATTTTCGTGATAGTTTTTACACCTGTTTTTGATTTTACTTGCAAATTCAGAAATGTGATAAATGCATGTAATATGCATTCATAGACAACTAGCTGTACATAAAGGTGGAAATGGTGAAGGTTGAAGCTGACCCAAAATTTAATTAGATGAATTTTGATAGCAAAAGTTAATATTCTGATGCATATATAGAAATAGATGTTATTAGTTACTTGATCTAAGGTGACTAAATTGGAACTCCGTTTCAAGTGCATCTGAAGCCATCACTAGCAATAGCTTGGTCAATTATTCATAGCAAAAATTATGTCAGATTCTATACAAGGCATGCATCTACTTTCTATTAAATGACAAAGGATATAAGTATTATGAGTTCTCACTAATTTAATTAATTTAGAAGCTACATTTATTGAAGGCTTGCATGTAGAAGAAAATACCAATTAAAAAGGGTACCTAATTGATCAAATGCTGTTGAAAGAACTTGAAAAGACATGTCCCAGACTGCATTATAGCGATAACCAAGGAAGCCTTCAATGATGGCACAAATCTTTTCAATGATTGTTGGTCCAGATTTTCTTGTCCCTCCATCACTAGTCTTGATTTGATCAACACCCTGCTGGACCAGGCTTTCATCAAGGCAATAGCCTATCAAACTCTTTAAAGCTTCTGTAGCAGCAAATATGGCTTCCTCATACTCACTGGCTAAGATCTCTGTCAGGTGATAGAATAACAAATTGATCGTTTTATTTACCAAATAATCTAGCCTAAATCCGAAAAACAAACTGCTGAAAGCAAAACCCACCTCCAAGGGCATTAAATGTGATAGGAAGCTTCATGATGCATATTTGCCTGTTTAGCTGGTAAACCTTCTTTATACCAACATTGAGCAAGCGTGCTGTTGATGCCATCCCATCTGCTGATTTTTCCTTATCAGTAATGGATAATGCTAATGAACACAGCAGATCTAGCAACACTTCAGGAGCAACCTCTGAAGTTGGACAGCTGCAGAGAGAGTGTAAAATCTCCAATATACTCCTTGTAACAACTGACTGCCGCAGATCCAACAATGGCTTGCAGTATTTTAGAATAACATTTGTAGACTTCATTGACATTAGAGGGATACAGTCCTTCAAAGCATTCAAAATATATAGGACCTCCATAGCTCCCCTGGGCCTTTCTCTCTCTGCAGCTGAACTCGTAGGATTAGATCCACCAGCAAGCAGAAGAAACCTCTCAAAAATGGCTGTGATTCTTTCACTTGCCGACACCAGAACTGACAGCCCCTGGAACCTTTGAAGTACATCCCGCAGACATATATGAGACTGCTTTCTGACCTGCAGTTCATCCATTTAACATTTAGCCATGTTACACTGTGCCTTTAAAAGTTAATAAAGTAATACACCCCCAGTGACAACCTTCTGATATTAACTTTGTGCAAGTAGCCTTTTTGAAAAATAAGTGATTTGCATCATCCACCCAACAGAAAACGATGAGAATAAAATGATCCTAAAAAAGCTTATTAGTAGCAAGCAGAAAGAAAATAATAAGAAGCACAATAAGGCCAAGTAATCAAAATAAAAATGATACAATCATTTAATTTCCCTGTTAAATTTACAGAAGAATAAAACAAGAAAGATCAAAAGGCTAACAGGTAAAAAGAATCCTCTATCTGTCAATCACATAATCCAAAGACCCAACATGTTATTGCTTACAGATATGAGCGCACAAGTATGTAATTCTTGATACCATTTGGGACTCATTTGGGTTGCAGGAAGAATTATCTCTTACTAGAATGTTGTTCGGGAAAAGTTGATGCCCGGAAAAGTGGTTTTTGCATGTTTGGTTGGGTGGCACATTTCAGAGTAGCTTATGTTTGGTTAAATACATGTTAAATCCTCAATCAAGAGAAAGATTTTATACAATTCTATCTGGGCACTTTTGGAAAAAAATTGCCCTAGTTCCCAACCGGTAGAAATTGGACTTTCCTATGTCCCATATGGGTTCTTCTTTCCCATAAAACGTGGGAATCTTATTCCCATGAAAAAGTTACATTCTCATTTCTCTTCTTTGAAAACTCCAACCAAACATGAAGCATCTCTCCATTTTTCCATTGATCCCACTCTCCCCCCTCCTCCCACAAACCAAACAAGTCCTTGGCTTGTGACAAAGTTTGTCATGCAAAACCAAATAAGAGACATTTAAAACATGTAGGAAATTTGTTAAACCAACATCAACTCTACTCCTAGTGCCCACAAAGACCACAAACATCATGTACAATGCAATTTTTCAATAAATTATCGAGTAGGAGTGAATAAGCTAGATGTTGATGACAGTCTTACGCTGTTAAATTCCCAAAAATTCTCAATATTCCAACTTATTACATCTCAAAATGAATTCATGAAACTAACACATGGCTTGCGTATTGTTTTGACACTTTTTAAGAAATATCAGATTTCTCATCATAGGCAAATAAAGCTTGATAAATTTGTTGTTTTGTACACTACAATTAGACAACATAAAATATTGAAAAAAAAAACTTTTTAATGCATGGAAACCGCAAAAAATCAAACAAGCATAAAAGAGTGGAGAAAAGAAGAGGTTTTCAATGCAACAATCGTTGGATCAGAAAGAAATACGCAACTC
This sequence comes from Phoenix roebelenii, assembly GCA_025769935.1. NCBI lineage: Eukaryota > Viridiplantae > Streptophyta > Magnoliopsida > Arecales > Arecaceae > Phoenix > Phoenix roebelenii. Next base: position 22,357,375 of record JAOXJJ010001100.1, on the reverse strand, counting down.
GAAAATCAAAAAGCAATAAAGTTTTCAAAGTACCTTCGGCCGGTGATCCGTGACAAACCCAATAAGCACTCCATAGAGAGTGGAAACGCTCGTCCAGTTCCCCTTGTCTCCAACCACGAGGAGATGAGAGACGCACTTCAACCCAGCCTTCACACCACCCTCCGGCAGCGACCCAAACCCTAGAATCCGAACCAGGGTATCAGAAACCGAGGCTCCTCTGCTCCTCAGGACAGCGAGAGGAACACTGGGGAGAGCCATGGAGAGGAAGGAGAGCAGCGCGGTGGCGACGGGGTCGGAGCCGGAGGCGAAGTCACGGGAGAGGCGGTCGAGGGACGAGGCGGTGGCGCCGAAGTAGGCAACGGGCGTGAGGGGAATGCCCTGATCCTTCAGCGCCTGGACCATGGTGCCAACGGCGGCGCAGAGGTGCTGGTGGTCGTCCCTGTTGGAGCTGTGGAACCGGGCGAGGACGCCGGCGGCGAGATCTTCTCCAGCGGCTTCGTCTTCCGGGAGGTAGGGCATCTCGCCCTCCATCTCGAGGCCCTCCATGACGAGTGAGAGAGCTTCGAGAAGAAACCCCAAGCCTAGGGTTTTGAAGGGAAAGAGAGAGAGGCGGCGGAAGGAGGCAGAGACTGAAAAGGTTTAACCCGGGACCAGAGACTTACGACAGACAGGACGCAAGCGAGAGAGATAAAAATAAATTTATATGAGATAATCAACCCTTTTCCTCTTTTTCTTTTTTTTATTTTTTTATTTTATTTCTTTTTTGGAAAAAGGAAGAGGGAGGTGAGGAGAACCTCACTCGCATAGCAACCCCTAAGTAAGTACCGGCAGACCAGATGGCAACTCCACCAGGCAAACCAGGTGGGAGGCATCCGATCCCCGCATTTAACCAGCAGACCAGATGGCAACTCCATCGGACAAATCAGATGGGAGGCATCTGATCCCCGAATTTAATCGACGCCCATGCGTTTCGAACCTGAGCCACTCCGGTGGAATCTTAGCCATGTTCTAACCGTGCTACCACCTCGGTGATAGATGATCAACCCATGACCAAAAATAATATGAAATGAGACGGTGAGATCATCATAATAAATTTTATCATATTGACGTTACATGCCAGAATTTTAAATTATATTTACTTTTTAAATCATAGTAGCATTATGTGATCGAAGGGAAAAAATAATTCCTCAATTCAGTTAAAAAATAATATTTTAATATAATATTAATATAATCATTATATTATATTAGTATTATATATAGTATTTATGATATATATTTTATAATTATAATGCAAATAGAAAATTGTATTTTATATTAATGTTATGAAATTATTTAATATATTATTTCTATTCACCTTATTTTTCTAATCAATATAAATATTAGTATTAAAATAATAATATAATATAAGTATAAATAAAATATTTAATTATATAATAATGATTAATATGATTTTATAGGATTAATAAATATATTTCTATGGAGTACGTTTGACAATTAATATATTAATAAATATGTTAACAATTTAATATGACATATTTTTATAAGATTAGTAAATATTCATATGAAATATATCTAGGGTAATTTTGATATTATATGGCCGGTGATCTTAGATTTCCATGATATACTAAATTGGTTACTCATGAATACCTTCAAATTTTCAATTACTAGAACATAGTATATCAAATACGATGGTCTTAGATCGTCGAGGATCAAATTACCCCGAGATAAGAATTATCAATAATCTAAAATCACTTTAGTGATCCCATTCCACCTATGCTCTTTCATTTATTAAGTACCTCTTTCTCCTTGTTGGCTCCATCACATGATAATTCCTACCATTTGTTATTCTACTTTTCATTTCTCCCCCTAAAAAATTTAAGAAAAATTAAATTTTCTTTTGAGTTGGACTATATATTTTACATCAACTTCTCAAGAAAAAAAATAAAATATATAAGCAATAAAATTTATTTATTTTAGTGGTATCAACATTATTATTAATTAGGTATAAAAATAAATAATTTTAATAACATAATACTATATTTTATTAGAATTTAACCATCAAAATTGATTAAATTTAAATGTATATTCATGTCTTCGGATGTGTAGATCATGACCTATGAAATATATCTACAATTTATGTTCTCACAAGATGGACTCTGTCATAGGAACAAAAGTTTTGATCTAAAGTCGAACACTCGACTCCAACGAGAGAAGGAAGGATCCCTACCGTCATGGGAACAAAAGTTTTCAATGGACACTTGCTCGAATCAAATAGAATTCCTGCATGTGTTGGGCCACCACACTCCTCCAAGGCTGCAATAGTGTACCAAGCTTCGAAAAAATCCATGCCAAGGTCCTCATCAACAACTACCTCCGCTATGTGACGCCTCGAGAAGTATATGCCATCTCCTTATTGATTGAAAATAGCAGTATCTCCTAGTTCAAATAGGTTATGGGCCAGATCCACTCTAATACCATTTGTAACAACCCATAACCTCTTCCAAAATGGCTAGCCGGAAGGTATTATTTGGATTCCTTGATCCTGTATAAGTACCCAAAATCTACTCAGCAAATAACCGATATGAGACTAAACACATGTCCGCATAGATCCTCACACACATGATACAATCTCGATTAGTGGCAGCGAGGTGCCTGACATTGGACTTCGAATGGTAGAAGCGAGGTGCCTAGCATTGGACTTTCTTACCACTACATGAATAAGACGCACATAATGCTGCTCAAAAGATTGTGGATTTAAAGCAAAAGGGATCAAACACTTCTATCGCATTCTTGAAAAGAAATGATGCTGGAAGTTAATGGAAGAGTTCGTAGGGGTCATTGAAAGAGGGATGGGGAGCAACAAAGATGAAGGGATGAGTTGGATTGAAGCGAGGAACAAGGTATGCAATTTTGTTGCATGCGACAGTAGCAATCCATTTGTTAATCTAGTTTGTGAGTTATTAGAAATCATGGTTCAACACATGAATGAAATTGGATATGTCTAGTTTGCTGCATGATTTGATAGGGATGACATGATAGTATAGATATTATCTTACGACCACCTAAAACAAAAGGGTCACTGATCATAATAGCAGCATGATGGATCCCACTATTTGGGTAGCCATCAACCGCACGGTTGACACGTAGAACGCAGCGCCGAGTTCATAGGAGGAAGAAGATCACGCAGCAATGGGGCTGGGAGTGAGAGGAAGCACAACGACGGACCATGCATGTGGGTCCGTCGCTAGCGGAAAGTTCGTGACACTAGAAGTGGGAAGCCGTTCGTAGTTGCGAGTGAGAGGAAGTTCGAAGTCGGAAGTGAGACAACGCTAGAGATAGAGCCATGCATGGGCTCCGAAGCGAAGACGTCGGAGGATGTGGGGCATGGGCTCCGAAGCAAGGGGTGGACGTGGAAAAGTTGACGAGTGATGGTGAGGAGTTGATGAGTGAAAGCCCGTACTTCACGTCAGGAGTTATGGGGATGAGTGATGGAATATAAACGGAGAGTCCGGAAGGGAAAGGAGAGGAGTTTTTTCTTACTATTTTCGTAGGGAAATTGTAAAGGTTGCTCTCACCCGAAGAGAGTTTGTGAATAGAACTTTTCTGTTCCTTTCGACCACCCTTCTTCCTGAATGCGACCAATCACAGCACTTTATAAAATGATGAGAATGTAGATGGGCAAGAAGTTTAAGAACTCACCACCAATAGGAGTGAGGTGGTGGTGGTGGACTGGAGGAGGTGGAATTGGTGGTGTCGCCAACATCGATAGCAATGGAGGTGGCAGTCCTATTTCCATTCTCCCTTCTTATTTTAGATGCCAACTGCATTTGTGTTTTTCCTTAAAACTAAAGATTTTTGTTTGGTTTCCTCCACACCCAAACTAAAAAAAATTCAAGATATGGTGATTGTTGATAGGAGCACTCAAGTGAAGAGATGGTTAGGAAATAAAATTCTAGATTGGTAGCAAACTTCCATACGAAAATAACATCTATGTTATTGCTATCGGTCATATTGGGTTGAATATTTTGGTTGTAATCAGTTGAGTTAATAGTTTGGCAGTTCTCCATGATAGGCCATTCCAAGAAAAATTTTAGTATCTAAAATTGATAATGGTGTTGTGGCTATTGATGGAAATATGAACCTAGATCTAGATTCACATAATGAATTATATATGGGCATCACACTTCCTCACAGTAATTGTGATCCTTTTAGTCATAATTACTAGAACTTTTAATCGCCCAAGTTCTTTTACAGGAGGACGATTGTATGTGTAATCTTCAACAAATCCACAAGATGCCCAACGCATCCAAATGACATACATGAGATCCCAACCTAGATATGGGATAGAAGAAAAATCAACTCTTTTTTTCTTTTTTTTGGATACACCGGCAGCTCACACTAGTCTCGCATGAGCATGGCCAACTGAATTAAAAGACAAAATACTCCACAGCAATGGAAAGATAGAAACGTACTGGGTCCAGAAAGTCTCTCCAGAATGATGAGCAGCAAAGGAGGCGACCCAATCAGCAAATCTGATTGCCCTCCGGAACACAATCACAACACTGAAGACATCGCACTCCCGCAGTAACCGCCGGACGTCCTCTAAAAGAGGATAATCAAGAGCCCTTGACCTCTTCTGTAGAATCTACTCAGCCACCTACACTGAGTTGCCCTCCAAGATGATGCAACGAGCCTTCAGAACCCGCCTTGCATAGGAGATACCCTTCCATGCGGTTCTGAGTTCTGCTTCCAGAACAGATGACTCACAGATGCGCCGCCCTCCTGCCGCAATCAGTCTGGACTCGTGATCCCTAATCACAAAGGCAACACCGTGCCTCTTTCACTAGCGGACAAATTGCCATCAAAATTTATCTTAAGGAGAACATGAGTGAGTGAGTATGTGGGTGAGAGAGAGAGAGAGAGAAGCAAAGGAATTCAGAAAGTGGTAATTTTCCATTTTTCTCTAGCTTACTCTATGCCAAGGTAGACTTGCATGCATTGAAGCTTACGATCATGGAAATGGCTCTGTGCCTGGTAAAGGTGGGATCCATAGCGACCATGGAAACAAAAGGAGGGCTGCATTTATTGGTTGGTTAAACCGGTTAACTGTACCTCTCTCTAGGGCTCATAATGGGCCGGCTGGGGTTAAGTTAATGCCAGGCCCAATTACGCAAAATGCAATGGGTCAGGCCAGATTCAGCTCATGGCCCAGTCAAGTGGTAAGCCCAATCCCATGAATAAGACCGTGGGCCTATAAATCTAAAAGTTTAAGATACCACACGAAAAGAGTACTAGTTTCAAGCCTTGTAGTATATCCCTTTCCATAACTAATAATATTAACCACCTAAATTTTTATGAACCAAAAACTAGGGTTGTCGAACAAATGAGCTTGATGTGAATAGCTCGTGTTTGACCTGAAATCTAGCTTGATGCTGGCTCGCTCATTAATAGATGGGTTCAGCAGTAGCCAGAATTTTTAGCCCAAAATCGAAAAATAAGCATGCTGAATGCAAGCTAGGCTCAAGGAGCTTATGTTCAGCTTGATACAGCTCAAAAGCTACAACTTGAAAGCATCAATGGGTAAAGTAGGTGTTTTTATAGCTCTTTCAGAACTAATTTTTAGTGAGCTAAGGATCAAATGGTGATGCAAAAGATCCAGCGCAATCTTATGATCACACAGGAACTTGAAAAATACTTGAGACTAGAATCAAATCCTCCAATAGAGAGTTTTCCCATGTGGTGCTCTGCTGCTCAAGCTCATGTTTTCTTTTTACTGATGCGGATTGCTTGGTGCCTCACATAGTTTATTTCTCACAAATGGTCAAATTTTATGCCATCATCATCTTATTATCCAAAAAATTCAACCCTTACTATAACCTTTTGATAAAAAAAAAAAAAGATATAGAGATTGAAGCGAGCAGGCATTTATATGAAACCATATCATGACCTTTTCGCTTGTTAAACTTGACACGTTCCAACTGCTTCAGTGCTTGAAACCAAAGGTTGATTTCCATGAATCATGATGTGGCAGAGTCAATTAGATCTTGGAAACTTTGTAGCTACTTTATATCCAAGATGAACCTTGCGTGTGGTCTTTCTTTGACATTTGTAATTTTAGTTATCGTAACATTACTAGGAATGGTATTCTTTCAACATGAGATGCCATTTGTCACCATAAGAGACTATCTTTTGATATATTTGGGATTGCCAATTATGTGATTAGGTCTACAAAAAGCTAGCCTAATTGCAGAATAATGAGACAAAACTACTTTATCAACTCATGCTTTATGCTTGTTTAGGAACAATCGAAATGACATGATGCTTCAAGAAAGCACACCTCATGCTATCTATTACAAAGATTGCATATTACCTATTAACAACGTTTAGATGATGCATCCATCGTTTCTTGAAGATGTGACATGATATAGATCGCCTTTATATATGGCATCATCATAATGTGGACATTTCAAATTACTCTAAACAAAAGAAAAAGGTCATATTTTGACATGGATATATTTGCAAAACTAGTGTATTTCTTTTTCTAATGTTATATCAAGTTAGTAGGTATGTTCCATTTATATTAACGCCACTTGTAAGTTGTGGTGCTTGTTTCAAAATCTACATGGAATTACAAAACTGGACTAATTATTTTGAGAATATGTGCATAAAGCATTGTGTGCAATCTGAGTGATTATGAGATGTATAAATATTTTGAGAGATTCATAGTCAAAACCTAAAGTATCATCTTAATAACCGAACTCACTTAGATTTTGACCAGTTTGAAATTAGTATTTTGTTATTTTTATTGTTTGAGTACTATTAATAGCATATTATTTCATTAGCTGACAATGTGTGACCTTTTTTTTTCCATCATCATGACTTCAATAAGGCTCATGTTAGGTTTGCATATTGAAAAGTTGGGGGATATTGTACCTATTCCCATTTATTTGCAATTGGCATTATAGCTCCTAATACAAATAGAATAAGACAGTTTTGTGTCTGGTTAGAAGCTCTCAAAAAACATGTTGCAATAACATTTGTGCCCATATGGGTTACCTCAAAAAAAATCTTGGTGACCCTTCAGAAGGGGAGGGGGGGAAAAAAGGAACTATCCTTTAATTCATCTAAGCATATTAGTTTGACGTTGCTTTAGTTATTTACCGCATAATGGTTACTATATACTTGTAGAATATACTGGCAAAATTTGTTTAATTTCATTCTAAAGACAAAATTGCCTTTTATAATTTATCTCAATAGCCAATTAATAATGAGTGGCTTTTGGTCATCTTAAATCCAACATAGGAAATGGATATATATCATGAATTACTAACTCAGTTTCAAGGGATCTATGAAATTATTATCTGCATGGTGCTGATTGTTGAACTCTAAACCTATCATACTCCAAAGCCTTAGTGTTGTCTGGCAGAGACAAAACTATTAGGTCCTTTTATCTAGGAGTATACTTAAAACCAAACAAGGATATAGGATATCATGAATAATCAATTATTCTTGAGGATGTCCAATTTGTCACAGGAAAAATTCATTTGGCCTCAATGGAAAGAGGTCGATGCGTCTCACGGATTTTAATGTGATACTTATGGATTGTTTGAATCGCAAGTTACCATGCTAGCATTTTGATAAGCTTGATAATAGATTCTTTGCGACTCATACAGATTAGCATAATACATATGGATTGGTTATAAGCTATCACTGTTAGCATTGTTGTGGACTCAATTTTTTTTTTGTGGGCGTGACTAACCGGTGTGCTCGATATTTTTCATGATCAACATATTATACGATCTTTTAAGAGAAATTCTAGAGGGTGCTATAATCAAGTATTTTTTCCCTTCCCTCAGTTAATATAATAAAGAAGTATATATTTTATTTTTTTTCCTCAAGTATATATATTTTTTTCCTTCATGATTGAACGGGATATGTTCGCTTTTGAAATTGCAATCGTTCAGTAATCAAGCAATAGTCCATGATTATATCGATGAAGCAACATGTTGCATGGTGGTTTCAAGACCCATTAGCAAGCAGTTTGGTTGCTTGCATTTCCGGATGCAACAGTATCTATAATTGCTGTATTTGTATTTGCAAATATTTATTTGGCTTGCATGGATCTGAAAAACTAAAACTATAGTTCTTTTATTTAGTTGTTTGACTTGAAGAGGCTGCAATCACCCGACAACTAAAATTGTAAGATTACCTTAGCTGATATTTTTATATCATATTATCACATTATATCAATTATTATAATATTATAGTATAATATAATAAATATATTACAGTATAATATATTAAACATATCAATATATAATAAATTTTAATTTATTTCAATATAAATAATAATATTATTAAGATTATAATGTAATATTAATCCATTTAATTATCATATTACTTTGTTTTAGTAATTAACTAATATTGATGGCATAATATATTGCGATAACTAATATTACCTATTAACTAATATATTGTATATCTTGATGTTATAATCATATCATCATATTATACTATTATATAACAATATTATGTTACCATACAACATTATTAACATATTATTACTGTAACCACATATTATTATCATATATTCATTCGAGAGAAGGAATTGTTGTGATGGCCTTCTAGTAGTGAATCTAGAACTTACATCCTGGGATATATACCCGAATGAAGAAAATTAAAAAAAAAAATTTTTACTGAGATGGATGATTCATACAATTTTAATACGAATATATCCAAAACTCAGTTGTCTGCATTTAGTCCAGTTGCTTGTAGCCAAATACTTGTAGCTGTTGTATTTGAGATCCAAATACAAGCAACCAAACGGTCTCTAATCACATGGTGTCGTATAATAATTAGACAAGAAACTGAGCTGTGCTGATGGCTCTCTTTGTTCATTCTCTCTCACTCACTCGCTCTCTGGCTATAACCCTTGGGGCCCACTTCGATTGGCTGTACGGATTTCCAGTGGCGGTGGGCGTGGGTAATTCCGATGGGGGTGAGCTTTTTGACTGCGCCCGATGCCGACACGTGGTGCCGCGGTCGGTGTCTCGCCTGCAATCTCGTGGTTCACACCGTGGGGCCCGTCCGCATCTGCCGGCACGTGGCAGCCCGGTTTTCGTGCCGAGTGACGGACGGCTCCTTTCCCGATCCAACCGTCAATTTTTACGGCGAAGGATGGCGGTCGGACGAATCGGACGGTCCGGCTGAAGGAACGGCTGATTGTCCGGACCGGTGAGAGTTTCATTTACGTGCGGCTCCGGTTTTGGCGCGCGCGACAGCTGATTCTTGAGCTGCGTCATGGCAAACAGGAAACAGCCTTTGAAAGGTTGTGTTAAATAATTTATGAAAAAAGGACGGTGCGGAGACTGAATTGCTTCTTTCACGACTCATCACTCTAGAGATTTATGTCTTTGCGTAATATTTTATTTTCTGATTTTGTTGGTTGTATCCATGCCCGTCGAGTAGGAGCTGCCGATGTACCAAAAAATAAATAAATATTTTTGAATTCAAAAACAGATAAAAGAATTATCTTTTCCATAGAAACATGATATTATTTTAGATGATATATTTTATAAATATTAGAAAATAATATTTTGCTCTATATTTATAATAAATTTTTATAGCTCATCTTTATTTTTATTCGTAATAAGTCAAAAATACTTTTTAAAATATGTGATTAACTGATACAAAATAAAAATATTGACTGAAAATATACATCAATAATGGTAAGATTCAATAAATACCGCAATTGCTCTTTAATTGTAGCATAAATAAGATTTTTTATTTTTTAAAGATCTTATAAAAAATTATACAGATATAGGAATATCTTAATGTTATTTATTTTTAATATATTGTAAACAAAATAATTTTAAGAATATCATAAATAATAAAATAAAGTGGTTCATTTTTAAATTTTTAACAAAAAAGATTGAATTTGTTATGAAAAGAAATAATTATTAAAATATGAAATCTCATAAATATATTTTATAATAGAAACAAGCTTTTAATCGATATATATGATAAACTTTAACTTTAATAAAGTAGATTGTTATTGACCAAGTTGCTAATGACCAAGCTGTAGAAATAAGTTTGATAAACACTTTTTTCCTTAAATTTGATGTGTTTACTTCTTTATTTTTATCCTTGATTTCATGTAGATGATGTAAACATACAAAGGTACGGAGGTGCATGTTTACTCTCACTCAAAAGCATTATTGACATTGGAGACTTGTGGGTCCCATCCTTAGGAATTTGCATTATATATTAAAAGACTAGGTATGGCCATGGTCGCTAGTATAGTTGTTTGTAACATGGATCAAGCTGAAATTAGACTAGTAAATGATTAGAAATTGTTTAGGTGACAAGTCATCTACGATCCATCTTGCGAATGTGAATGGACTTCACACTTGGAAAATATTTCAGGTCTAAATATTTGACAATGTAGTTATTTTTTTAATATTGTCATATAGGAGACCGTTTCATGGTGTGATTGAAAGGTGGCTAAGAGTTACATCAAGAAGCACATATTTTAATCAAGCACATATTTTATTCATTAATTTTAACGAAGGACGTATTTGGGAATTATATACAATCTCAAATCACATGATATGTTAGCATTATCAACTTTTTCGATCTTCTCGGTTTATCGAATTTGATGCAAATAAACGAGCTTTACATCTTGACATGGCTCATTACACAATCATTACCGGTAACACAAGTTTATGACGCATGCAAGCGTGCATATGTACAAAAGGCAAAATAGTGCAACTAAGATCAAAATAGAGTATTGTTGCTGCCAGCCGATTTGGCTGGACTACCGGAGTGCTAGGACGATCGGCTGTTCAGACCATTATGAAGATCGGTCGAAGATCACTTCCCATCTTTGCGAGATGCTTTGGTGACTGCTGCGCTTGAATGGTGATGTCTTCGATGCCGATTACACTCGAGGTGGTATTGAATAGTGGAGACTTTGCTTGGACATTCGCTTTGATGCTGGATCTGACTTGAAACAGTAAATACAGGAAAGTCCTCTTGCTGGAGAATGTTCGGTAAGAATCTTCCTATGTCCAAGTCAAACAAACTCTCAAAAATGTTATAAAAGCAGCAAAATAGCGATGCAAGGGAATACAAGAGCTCCAGAGTACTTACTCGGAGGATTCTCAAGGAGTTACTTATATATACGAGGGTTGACATCCATCATTGAGGAAATCGGGGCACGGATCAGCCGCGTTCGATAGCTGATCGTGTGTCCCGAGATCACTTACAGGCATTTCGCCTATGCATCTCGCTCTATCCATTTCGCTCGTTCATCACACGGTTATGAAAATCATTCATGATTATAGCTAAGTTATCGCCAATTGGAAGAAGATTTTGAAATTTGAGGATCCTTCTGCGTTGCCTTTAGAGTCGGCTATATGGTAGGCTTTGACTAGTTGGTCAAAGACATCGTGGCGAGCTTTCATTAGTCAGTCTTGCCACATCGAATATGGTTGGCATATCATTTATCCCTCGCTTCCAAGACTAACTAATAAATATTATCTTTAAATATGGTCGGTTTCGAGGTATATTATTTATCCCTCGCTTCCAATGCCAACAAATAAATATTATCCTTGGCCAATTGTGCAGCACCTCTGTTTGTTATTTGCTATAGCATCAAAGTGCTGAATCTACGTGCATTCTTTCATTATTTTGTTTGCTTTTGTTTTCCATCTTATTAGAGATATAAAACCTACTTACAACCTGGCACCTTGACACGTTGCTTTCAAAGCCCTCCCAACCTCAAAACTAATGAAAGAATGGTCGTGGCGTGCCTGCACATGTCAGCACAACTAGGAGTTATTCCACATCCAACCAAAAATGATAAAATCATATTGAGTTGTCCTCTAACTTACCATCATTCAACTTGCATGATATGTTCATACAATGCAATATATTAGGCTGCTACTAGTAACAAAATAATAATAATAATAATCCGAATAGCAGGTGCAATTCATCAGGGTTAGTACAACAACTTTGATGCATATCACTAGTATTGATATGACGACTATAGATGACTCATCTATTTCTAATAACGGATACATTCAAAAAAAAAAGTCAAAAAATAATATATCATAGAATGCTCTAGACAGCTTCTTTTCCTAGACATATAGAGTTTTTTGGAATGATTGTATGAAGCCATCTAATCTGCAGTTTTATTTGTCTCTCTATAAATATATCTGATATGGAACACAACATCGTCTCTCGTTATGGGCCAAATGTCGTGATGTCAGAGAGTCACGTCCCGGTCATAAAACACACCAAAGTTAAAATACTTTTGCTTGCGGTTGCATGGACCAAGCAAATGCGCCCACGGGAAACTCTCTCGCCCGTTGCAAATGCGATGGCTGCGAAAGCTGGAGACTGAGACAGCTGGGCAGGGCTCGAAATGCCGTAACGTTGCTCCACGTCAGGGAAGTCGGAACCCTCAACGAGTTCCACGAGTACGTTGACCATCGCGGTTTATTTAACAGCGACAGCTTGCCGTCACCTCCGGGTGTAAGCAGACGAGAACGAAGGGAAACGTCGAACGCGCTCTGTACCTAACGACCGTAGGGTCCCAGCGGGGGATTGGGAGATCCGATGGAAGAATTCAACGACAAAAGCCTTTTGGAGCGACGAAGCGAGGTACTGGAGATCGGTAACCTCACCGGAAGCTTAAAGGATCCATCCTTTGCTTGAAAGTTGGAGAAGAATCTCATAGGTCATTTCTTAATAAGTTGACAGCCTATGAAAAAGTTCCACGTGTGCTCAGTAATTAATATTCCCACGCTCTTCAGGTGGCTTATTTTTTTAATGCTAAAAAATAAAATATCATGAAGCCGGTCCATAAAAATGCTGCACTACATAGGAGGTAATCGGATTTGCTGCTCCATTTGTCTCTCAATAAATATGGCAGGACATCAGACATACATATATATTATTTATGAGTTTCGGTTCATCAAAAATATTATCTCAGGTGGTTTGAAATTATTCAATTGAAAATTGGACATTGAACGAGAACGGTAATGAAAAAAAAACTTGCTTTTCCCTAACATGATACCATATAAATGGTGCATGCTATATTAAGTTGCAGCTATTTGTTTCGTAAATCCTATAGCATAAAAGCTGGTCATTTGTTTTGGTTTCGGCTACCAGGCCTTGTGACCGTGGTAGGATGGTGGTTCCAAATTGAATAGCATAAATTAGGATAAAATTGGAGTTACTTAGCTCTATCTCTAAAGTTTAGAATCTAGAGATAAACATAAGATATGCTGGCCTTAGAAGGGCTCGATCATTATGGTTATAAAGGCAGTCACTGTATTTTTAGAGTTTGCTTGTTCTAATATGGTTTCCAAAATAATCATGCTAAGAAAAACTTCAGATATTTACTTATTTTTTTGATTAATAAATATAAAGATAAGATCGGACAAGTTTGGAAAGTTAGCCAAAATACATGTGTTTTTGTTTTTCTGCTGTCAATTGTTAATATGGCACGAGTTATCTATAATTAAAGTATAGATACTATATTTTAATTGGGCATTCTTTTTATTTTCATCAATAAAATAAAAAATATTTTTAATTTTTAAAATATAAATATATTTGGTATTGCTAGTGATTTTTAAAAATATAAATATAGTAGCAGTCACGATGGCGACAATGGTGGCAAAGACGATAAAAGTTATGGTAGTGCAGCGGCGGTAGGGCACTGATGATGTAACTATGTTAGTAATTACGGTGTGCTAATGTGGTAGATGCCATAGCAGCGATGCCAATATGATGGAAATGTTGAAAATAGTGGTTGAGCTAGAAATAATGGTGATGATGGCAATTGTAGTGATGGCGATGTTCTTTTAGAGCCATTTTTGCTTAGACTTATATTCTTGCTAAAATAAATTGCTACGGCAACTGTACACTAGTACAAAGTGGAATACACCTATATTGGAGTAGGATGCCATGCTGCGTTCATGAGTTCTGTCCCCAAATGTATAGATTGGCAGGATAATGAGTCGTGTATCATTCACTACATAAATATCACGTACATTCATTCCATATCCCGCATGACATATCATTTTCTATTATTTCACACACAATCGGTCCAACCAAATCCTCTCCTGTCTTTGTCGCATATCTGCAATCGTCAAAAGTATTTGCAAACATTTATTTGTTAAATTGGGCACTTGCAGCATGTTGCTGATCCTGCATTTTTCTATTATTTTTGGAAGATTTGTGGATACTCGCGATGCGATACTCATATACTGTGAGGATCCGTACGGGCCTGTATTTAGTTCTATATCAATTATTCACCGAAGAGATTTTGGATACTTAGACATAATTAAAGAATCCAAAAAAAAACTTCTTAAATTGTAATAAATGATATCAGAGCAAACTCGGCCATAGCCTATATGGACTAGGGAACACTGCAACACGAGTTCATGGAAGCTGATCACGGATCGATCGTGATGCTTGTGAATAGATTTAAACTCTTAGCCTGACGAGAACGTTGGGGCTTAAACGGGAGGAGTATGTGAGGACACGTGCGGACATATGTTTAGTCTCACATCGGTTATTTGCTAAAGAGATTTTGAATATTTATACAGGATTAAAGAATTCAAAAAATACTTTTCGGCTAGTTTTTTTGGATGAGGTGTTGGTTTGTGACACACACAATGCCCACATATGCCACAATAACCATAGCTCCAAATTTGTACTTCTATTAGTATTGTTTTGTATAAATATGCACTGATTTGAACAAGGAGCTCTTCCAATCTGAGAAAGGGAGTAATCACGAAGCCAACTCGTGCGTCGGTACTTGTTAATTTGAACCCATGTCAAGTCATTTAAGCATCAATTCTAACCCTCTCTTTTTACTCTAAGATGGCAAGGAGCAAAGATCAAACCTAGACAAAAAAAGAGTGAAAATGATGTTGCCATTGCTATCAAACTTTAGCAAGGCCAAATCTACAGGAATCCTTATCAGCCATCCTATTCTGGATGAAGCTCTAGAGTCCAAGGAATCATCCAAAATAATAAAACAAATCTTGCCACCTTCTAGACCATAGAATCCGACAATCTTGAAGCTATACAAGTAATCCAGTATGATCCCCTGGATTCGAGATATATGGGCTATGAGTAAAGATAGGAAAGATCTTCGAGGCCAAACATATGTTTAGAGAGGTAAATGGGGCTGCGAATTGAGTAGATGCTTAAGCAACCAGCCAATTTGGAAGTACGTTGTGAACAAGAGAGGGAGAGCTGCTCAGGGCACTCTGTGATTGTGTTCTCTGTGTGTTCATATTAGAGTGATATGAATCTCTTGCTTCAGCAAAAAAAAAGAAAAAGAAAAAAAAGTCAACCCATGTCAAGCTTCGGGTTGTGGACCTGTGGTAAAAGCCAGTCCATCTAACCACATGGCGTTGACTCACCGTACGGTGACCGAATCCAAGTTCTTCTCCTGACTCCACCGGTTGCTTTGCTTGTTATCTCATGAGAAACTCTAGCCCGGCACTCAAGACAAGAAGCAAGCCCATATGTGATTCTTATACGACTATAAGTTTGTAGAAGCCTCTTCCGCCAAATATATAGTCTGGCAAACTAACAAGTTACTAATCTTTGTACCATTTTTTTTTGTTATGTGACACGCAAAAGGGACATCAACTGCTGCACACAAACGATAATTTGTAGAGGAGTCACACAGAAGGGTGAAAAGGCATTAATACAAGTTTAGTTTGAAGCTTCAGGTAATCTAATGAATTATGAGAATTAAATGTGGGTTTGACTATTAATTTATGGGGTTTTCTATAATAGAAATAATGGAAACATAGTGTATGACCGACGGTATATTTTAGTTTTTCTGCCGTTTACGAATCTCCAATTGACAAGGTCTAAATTTCAAATCTCTAGAAAATGCGCTTATTTTGTTATGAACAGTTAAGATGGATACGCTAACTTTGTGTACAGGAAGCTTAGCTTCAGATGATTAACCTAGGGTTTGTTCTTATTGACTCGGTTAATTTAAGTGAATCATTCAATCTTTTTTGGTAACTTTTTTTTTTTTTTCAAAAATATTTAAGTGTCTCATTTAGTTTGATTATTCAATCGAGATGTTGTACTTTATAGCAATGATATAAATTCAAGATACATTTGTAGCATAAAAAATGGGCTCTTACTCTTTATAAAGAGGTTTCATTCGTAAAATCAAATTTACAATTCACAACTTGGATATTTCATTATATACGATACTTTAATTTTTTTAATAATATAATTTATTATTTGGATCTTTTACTTTTCTTTTGGGCTTTTTTTTTTGGAATAAATAAAAGTCCTCTATTCACACCTTCTAATTTTATACATGAATCATGAATCCATCTATCAATATTTAAAATAATTATTTTCAGTGCATAACCATCTCAAATGAGTGTCTAACTATTACATGTATGACGTCCATAATTAGTGCGACATTTATTTATAGAACTAATCGGAAAATTATCATCTCTCCATGATCAAGATCATATGGAATTCGAGATAATTTATGTTGGAGGGTTGAATAAAAACTCCTTGTAGTTATTTGATAAAATACATGGGTTGAGGCGAGCTAACCAAAACAACAGCTTAATCGGACGACTATCACCCGCTGCTTAGGAATATCTAGACGGTGGTCGGATGGTCTTGCAGGCTAAGCATGCGTATAGAGAAGTTGGGTAGCCTCTCATGTGGCCAACTATTTCCCAGAAATTCTGGGAAGATTATTTAGTGCGCTCCAAAATTTATTAATTTTTAATTTTTTAAATATATTTATATTCGTACCGTAGGATGTATCTGTTCTAGCGGAAAAAAAAAAAACAACAGCTCAATCCGCTGCGCTTGAAAAGGAGTCACGTTATTGCGCACACAGTAACAAGCTTTCTCCCGGAGCTTCTACAGAGGACAAAGCCTGGTGCTTTGCCCTTAAATAAATGTAATATTCACCAGTTTACGAAGAAAAAAAAGGCAAAAAAAATAAAAAAAAACTATATATATAAATAATACTAGTCGTTCTATTCCATTTTCCATTTCCCTTTCTTCTCTCTTCTGTCCTCCGACTCGTGGAGCTTTTGTGGATTGAGGCGTCGCGCAAGCTGTGGTTTTCCTTGGCTCTCACGAGCCCCCTCCCCTTTCTCTCCGAAAAAACAAGCACTAAAAGTGAAGGAGATATCGAGAGAGAAACCAAAACCAAAGCAGAAAAAAATCGCTGGTTTCTTTCGTCCAATTTCCATCTTTTCGTCGATTTGGATCCCGGAGTTCGTCTCCCGACCTTCTTCTGAGAAGATCGGTAGCGCTTTCGCTTCCATTTGACCTCCATTTCGCTGTAAAAATAATTTTTTTGGTTGGCGAATGGAAGAGAGAGGGCTGGGGAGGAGGCGGTGAGGACGGTGGAGAAGCGAGGGAGGGAGAAGGATGCTGTATTTGAAGCAGCCGAGGGGGAATCTGGGGGTCCGGCGGACGGCGGCGTGGTGAACTCGGTGGAGGGATTGGATGTGCGAGTGATCTGGCCCGAGCCCACGGCTCGGGATCCGGACGGAATGGCAGCGGAGAACCGGGCGGGGACTCGGATCGCCGACGAGCCGGATGCCGCGAGCTGCTATCTCCAGAAATTTAGTCTCTACGAGACTCGATCGGTGAGGACTTCTCCTGAAATGGCCTTCTTTTCCTCTTGTTTTAGCTCGACTTTGGTTGTTTTGATGTTTCCGGTCGTTTAATCCCCTAAAGATGGGAACTTGTTAGGATTTTTGTCCTTTCTTGCTTGAATGTCTGTTTTTCAGAAATATTTTACCTCTGTTCCTTCATTGATCTGTACGTAATTTAGCAAATATGCTTTTTTTTTGGGGAAAATTTAGATTTTTTGGAACAAAATTGAGCTTTGCATAAATGTTTAGTGTATCTGATTCCGAGCACAGCTGAATTTTATTCGAGAGAGATATTTACAACTAGCTGGCTTTTAAAATCATTGCAATAAGTGTATCATTAATACCTTATACTTTAAGTAGTCGTATATCTTCACCCTAGTATCATGATAGTCTGGCGTTGTGTCAATAAAATAAAAAATGCTATTTTCTTTAACGTAAATGGGGAAGTAGATCTTCCGAGATTATCCATCTCAATTTTATGGAAAAAAACTTTTTCGCACAAGTCTTTGAATATACTGGAGGTTTACTATTAATTGTTCTGAGGTTCATTACTGAATTATGAAATGCCTTAAAAGTCTTTATCTTTCGAGTTGTTTTTGATAATTATTTGCTGCACTAGAGTTTTATGTATATTGCTTCTTGGTGGTTGCAATGTCATTGAAATAGTTTCAAAAGTTTGTTATGTCAGTAGTCTTTTTGTCGTTTAATTGTTTACTTGGGAGAAGATTAGTCAGGCACGCACTTCTTTGAAGAAATAGATTTTTCGAACAAGTATTCTGAAATAGTATAAATTTGCTATTAATTCTCATAATTTTCATTGCTAAATCATGATATGCCTTAGAAGTTCTATTTTTTGAGTTGATTTTGATAATTAACTGTTGTATTGGAGATTTACATATATTGCTTTTAGTGGTTGTGATGCCAATGGAATAGTTTCATAAGTTCATTATGTGACTAGTTGGTTTGTCATTTATTGTTTCTATCTGGGAGTAGATTAGTCGGACATGTACCTGTTTTAAAAAAATAGATTTTCAGACTAGTATTCTGAAATAGTATTTTACTATTGCTTGTCATAAATTTCCGTACTGAATCATGAAATGCCTTAAAATCCTATTTTTGGAGTTGTTTTTGATAATTATTTGCTCGATTGGAGAATTTACATATATTGCTTTTTGGTGGTTGCAATCCCGTTGAAAAAGTCCCAGAAGTCCGTTATGTCAGTAGTTGCTTTGTTGTTTGTATGTGTCTTTTTGGGAGAATATATTCAGACATATAAGGTATTATCTTGATTAACAGCATAGCGATCAGATTTAAGCTAAGTCTTGATTTTTTTTGCGCCATGCTACACTACTACATTTTGGTTGCTTTAACTAAAGCTACAACAAATTCCATTTACAGTTGTCTCTCTTTACAAAGATAAAGTGGATTTCTAGGAGCTTGTTATTCTTATTGCATTTTCAGATTTATTTTGTCAATATCGTATGCTAATTATCGACCACTTTATGCTATATTTTCTTTAAAATTTTTGCCTTTATCATCGCTATCTTATGTCACAGAAATTCTATATGATTGGAAGAGACAAAAGTAGAACATTATGGAAAGTGTTAACGATAGATAGATTAGAGCCTTCAGAGCTGAACATCCGTGAGGACTCCACCACATACTCGGAAAGTGAATGTCAAGACCTGTTGAGGCGAATACATGAAGGAAATAGATCTACTGGTGGACTAAGATTTGTCACCAATTGCTATGGCATAGTTGGTAAGTTCTTCACATTGTATCCGTTACAATGCATGCATGTGAGCATGCGTTCCATCTCTTATGATTTTTTTTTTGTTGATGAAGCATTTTTGCCCTTTTCAGGTTTTATTAAGTTCTATGGGCCATATTACATGTTGCTTATAACCAAAAGAAGGCAAATTGGTGCCATATGTGGCCATACAGTGTATGCTGTCACCAAAACTGAAATGATTGCACTTCCAAATTCTACCGCGCAACTCAATATGGCTAATTCTACGAATGAGAACAGGTCCTTTTGTCTATTCTGCATGTATTTCAATGATCAATGTGCTTGACGCTTTTTTTTTTGGGTACAGTGCTTGACACTTTTGATGGAGAGAGATCATTGCCATTTTTATACTAAAGTTTGTTACTGTTGTTGTTGTTGTGTATCAAAAAAGCATATTTTTTGATGGTAATTTTATTGGTGGACTTTTACTAGTATAGACTTCGGGGACTTTTGTTTCCAATTTACTAAGATATAGGTGACTCCAAACTTCCACTTTCCATTTTTCAACCTTTTGGTGGTATTTGGTATGGGGTGATGATCCCAAGATCAACAGTGATGTGATCACCGTATTTAGTTGCACCCCAGTAATCTTACATGGTAGTGTCCTAAATCACCTTCACTCCTAAATTCACCACCTAACCAAGTGATGTTAAACCTATCCTTGCAGATAGGTTTCCAAGATCACCCCAATGCAGTGACATTGGATTGAAATTTGGGAACAAAAATGCCCCTTAGTCTAGCTGGAAAAATTGATTCCGAAAATGCTAATCTTTAAGGGAAAAATTCTTCTAATTCGGAAGGGTTTGATAATCCATAATTTTTTTTTCTAGTTGGGAAAGTTTGATAATTCCTTGAAGTTACTTTTACATATTTTGATTAATTTTTGGTCTTGTCGAATTGCTCTAGCATTACAGGTTTTGATAATTTGATTTATGTTCATGTGTGTTTTCCTATGATTTATTTGAGAATTTTGTTTAATAGTTGCAAAATATATGGAATATATCATGGGTAATTTGGGAATTATATGGTCAGTGATCTTAGATTTTCGTGGTATACTAAATAGATTAATCATGAAAATCCGAAGATCTTTAATTATTGGAATATAGTATACCAAATATGGTGATCTTAGATTATTGAGAATCAGATTATCCTAGGATGAGGATCACCTAAGGTTCACTGTACCGGTTGGTATCTTACTGTATTGGATGTATCGTATCATACCAGCACCAAACCGATACAAAGTACCGTACCGCACCGATACTCGATATGCTCAACCTTACCATACCGTATTGTCTATTGATATTGTAAAGGATGGTACAGGTAGGGGTCTAGTACGGAAATGGTGAACCTTGGGATCATTAGTGATCTAAGACCACCGTAATGATCCCATTTGGGTCTAAATGTGTCAACATTGTTAAAATTTGGTTTGTGTTTTTAATAGTGTCCTCAATTGCAATTAGGAATCTGTTTTTGTTACAATTGAAAATTTTCAGTGAAGTAGTTTATAATATTGAGTACTTCTCTTTATAATATTGAGTACTTTAATGTTATTAAGGTACTTCTCTTGCCTATTTATGGAGGCAAGAGGTTGGTATAAAATGTTCATTTGATGTAGGATATCAAAGTTACGAAATTCGGGTTTCTTCTTGTTCTTATTGTGGCAGAACCATCATTTTTCTGTTGCCACCGCTTTCCTAATATATATATATATATATATATATATTTATTAGATTTTCTTTGTCAACAATCACATTTGTTTTTTGTTGATGGCACAGATATAAGAAGCTCCTATGCACAGTGGATCTTACAAAGGATTTCTTTTTCAGCTACTCATACCATGTTATGCGTAGCCTTCAAAAGAACTTATGCGATAATCAGACAGGACAGGTTTTATATGAAACAATGTTTGTGTGGAATGAGTTCTTGACACGTGGAATACGAAGCCATCTCAAAAATACTCTTTGGACAGTTGCACTTGTCTATGGGTTCTTTAAACAAGTAAGATTTTTTGAAATGAATTTACTATACTCATAGGAAATATTGAATGAATGATTATTTTTCTTTGTTAAAGAAAACCTCTTTATGTATCTTATCTTTAAGGGGCTTTGGTAATCAAAATATGCCTCAGCGTACCACTGAAGATAAGAAAGATGTTGTCTTATCCAACTTTGTAATAAGCGTTCCATCATTCCATCCTCATCGTTAGGCCAGAATGTTATCAATCTATCAAATAACTCCTCGGAGAAATCATGTTCTTCATGAGATCTGTTATAAATACTTTTGATTGTGCTGTACTGTCAATTAGATTCACTTTCAGTATTCAACAAGATTTTTTTGGTTCTTCAAGACAAATTTTAATATTATCTGTCATCTATGCAATGCATGTTGATGCTAATGAACATCTGTGTCATACTATTTTAAAGTTATCCAAGTCTCCCTCTAATTGACCAAGAAATTATTAGGTTACAAATACGAGGAAAAGATTCTGACATTTTAATGTACTTTAACCTAAAACATGGGAACAAGCTTTATCAACAACCCTTAATCGCCTAAAACAACGTATAATTTAATTGGAGGATGCGTATATCTGTGTTCACATTGAATGTTGAGGGTTGTAGATTTCATTAACTGGTGCTGGTTCCCCATGCTAGACATCATAGACATAACTATGGGGTTGTCCGCAATGCATTTGCTGAAACTTGTTTTGCTGCTGGAGGTTATCATATGCTCTAAGACTTTGTGATTAGTATCCATAACCATAGGTGCAAGTAACTATTTGGGTTTGTGGATTGTGCAATCATGCTCACCATTTTGAAATGCAAATTGATTTCTCATTTTCTAAGGTCACTCTGCCTCCAAATCCAACAGCATACTTGGATTCTATTGGAAATGAGGTTTAAAATGTTTCCAAGGAGAGAGCAAAATAGCTCCTCCTATGAAGACTTGGAATTCAGTGAGTTCCAGCTGTTTCTATGTGATTCATGTCTTGTTGGGCAATAGCAACGGCTTCATACAATACAGGATGGTATCTCTCCATGTGGTACTGTCCAAAGTCCAAACCATGGTTTATTATAGAGGTCCGTACCATATGTATTGACTCATGCCAGTAGGGAAGCGATACTTGGTGCACCCCTTTATGGAGTGCCAGTACCAGGAACTGGATGGTACCAACACTGTTACCAAAACCCGTACTAAAAACCTTGCTACCAGCACTATTACTCGTGGGAAGGATAACCCTCTCATACAGTACACAACCAGATATTTTATAGTTGGGCCATTTTATGTCATTGCAGTGTGCTGTTTCAATTATTGTTTACTCCTTTTATCCTTTTGTAGAAACAGGAGATTGAAACTTTTAGAAAATTAAAGTGCGAAGCACTGAAGAAGCATGCGATCAAAGTTAAACTACTGTTATACTTGATATGTCTTCTTAAAGATCAAGCCAATGTCTAATTTTCCAGGCTCATACAGCCAATAAAATGGATTTGTGGTAGTTATTCCAGTGATATGAGAGCTAGCGAGCTAAGAGGTACTTGGGAGCAGGAGCATTAGAAATAGAGAGGAGTTTTGAGGCTGATGTTTGGATCAAGTAGAAACACTCTGCATTTAAGGTACACATGGTCATTTATATTGATGTAGGAAGCACATGGACAAAGCAGAGCCTATACTAGACTCGACCCTGAGGACAGATATGAACTGCTAGGCCCTTGTTTTTTTTGTGGATCATCAAAGGGGTTTTAAGTGGTTCTCCATAAGAGCTAATGCTATCTGGTTATAATCTTGGGCAGTTCACAGTTTGACACCGAGTTACTTATGGTCAGCTGTCAAACTAACCTGCAACTTAGATGGGAAACATTCTTAATTTTAAGACTTACCTGGTTTTGCCTTACTATGTTATATCAATCTGCTTAATTTTCTTCTATTATTTTTCTTTAAAATAGTTCACAAACTTAAAAGTTTGTAAATAAGTGCTTATACATATCAATTCTTAATGTTCTTTTAAATATTTCCCCGAGATTCCAGTTTGCACTTTATGCTGGTGGGTTCTGTCCTGAGCTGACTTGTGAGGTAGGCTTAGCTGTTTACACTTGTTGGAAATTTCTTGGATGTAGGTTCTTCTTCAGATTCATTTCTGTGCCTCTTATGGGGAACTCAGGTCTGTGGAGATGATGGTAGAATGATGCTAATAGAAGAAAGATATTGCACTTTTAGTCTGTCTAGAAGGGCTGTATTTGTAAATAAGTGTTACTATATCTGTATTCCTTGGAGTAAAGAATTAGATTTTGTGGCTTTGCTTTCTTTCTTGGTCAACTTACTATTTTTTTCTATTAGATCTTGTTTTGCTTGGAGAACATTGACAGCTTTATGTCTTGTAAATTCAGGCCAAACTCTCAATATCGGGAAAGGATTTCTGGTTGACACTCATTGCTAGGCGTTCACGTCATTATGCTGGCACCAGGTTATTATATGTTATGTTTTCAGATTAATTGTGTTTCATTTTCTTCAATTTCTGATATGGGGCTGGCTAAGTTGACTTAAAAAGTTTGCATAAGGCTGGTTTATTCTAACATGCTCTGAGTACTTTCATTGTTACAATAGATCCATGTTTTTTGTCGACCATTTAACATTTCTGTTCCACTTGTCAATCAGATACCTCAAGCGTGGTGTTAATGAGAAAGGTAGAGTAGCAAATGATGTTGAGACAGAACAGATCATTTTTGAAGACACTCCTGGAGGAATTCCGACACAAGTCAGTTCCGTCATCCAGAATAGGGGTTCCATACCCCTTGTTTGGTCACAGGAAACTTCGCGGCTGAACCTCAAACCTGATATTATATGTAAGTTTTGAACATGTAACATTAAGGTGTCCAAGATAAGATTATGATGTCCTATTTGATTCATTCCCCCCCTTCTTCAGTGCAGAAAAAGGACAAAAATTATGAAGCTACCCGGCTTCATTTTGAGAATTTAGAAAAAAGATATGGAAACCCAATCATTATTTTGAACTTGATTAAGGTAGGCCTCATGCTAAATGTTTGTAACAATTTCTTATTTGGTAAGATATATATATTTCGGCATGTATCTAATTATCATCCCCCCTCCCCTGCAATGGTTCTTTTTTTCCCCAAGAAATACGAGAAGAAACCTCGAGAATCTATACTTCGTGCAGAATTTGCTAATGCAATTGATGCTATAAATAAAGATCTGTCAGAGGAAAATTGCTTGAGATTCTTACATTGGGATCTTCATAAACATTCTCGGAGGTATCGGTTTTCTTCCATTTATTCTTTTTTTCTGAAAGATTACTTTAAAGAAAATGTGCTCACTTTAAAGAAAATGACTATTTTAAAGATATTATTCTAACCTAGTTTTTTTTTCCCAGCAGAGCTATAAATGTGCTTACATTGTTGGGTAAAGTGGCAGCTTATGCTTTGAATTTAACAGGCTTCTGTTACTGTCAAGTTACACCAGCTTTAAGGCCTGAGGGTGCTTTAAAATGGCCTAGCCTATCGTGAGTATTTATTTTTATATGTTTTTTCTTTCCCGTGCAGTCTTTTGCTTTGCACTATATTTAATCCATGGTGTCAAAAATTGCCCAAACGGGATGGTACGGCCAGTACCATACTGTTCTGGTGCAAAACCAGCACTTTTATGGGTGCTGGGATGCTGAAACAGCAGTACTGATACCGTATTGGCCATACTGGCCTGCATCGATACATATTGTTAGTATCAATACCATATCAATATTGTTCTGTTCCAATGAAAAAATGGTACAGAATTCGGTACCCTTATTTAAAACCTTGATACAAACTATCTTTCTTTTTGATGAAATTCTAAACAAGTTGTTCTCCATATCTTTGGTTATTGTTTGATAGAAAGTAGATATATTATCTGTAATTTAAATTTCAAAATGGAACTTTATTCTAATTAGAAGCCCTAAATCACGTTGTCCTTATTTGAATCAAAAACACTTATGCAGTCCCTAAACTTTCTCTTTGACTTTAAAAAACCAATTTCTTCAGTTTCATCACCAAAATCAGGGTCAAATTTCAAATTGTGTTTTTCTTGATCCATGCTCATTCTGTAATGCCACCTTTGGATCGCAGAATGAGGACTGGATTGGAGCAGAAATTACAACGTTGGTCAGGGTCCTGCATTTGGTGTGTACAGCACCTAATGGAATTTGAATTCACCATTCCATTAAATAAATGAGTTGTAATGACACTCTTCGATTGGAGGAACATTCCCATTCCTATAGTAATGAATGTTGTTTTTGGTATGAACTGATTAGCAGCATCTATGACACAAGCTAGGAATCAGCAATATCTTTGGTATGAATTAATTAGGTAAACACTTGAAAGAGTGAGTGGTTTGATTAAAATTTGGATCTAAAAAATATATTAAACTTTGATTTCATTCCTTAGTCATTATAGAATACGACCAGCTAAATCAGATGCAAATGGAATAACTGTTTTTTTCCTGTAGTTTCCTTCAATTCATGCCCAGACAATGGAATAGGAATGTCAATTCCGATTCCATATTTTCCATGTCAGTTCCATTTCGATTCGTGATTTGATTTTTTTTCTATTCCCATTCCATTTGGATTTTAATTTAATTGTTCATTTTGTTTAATTATTCAACAAAAGCATGCTGTAAGTTCCAATTCTGTAGCAAACCTCTAGCATGACACTCCTTTCTTACCATTCATTTAAGCTGGAGTACTCTTAGCTATGATGTTTATCTAGCTCTTCTACAATCACATCCTATTGGTATTAAAGCAAAAAACTAACTTAATAGAGAATAGAAAGTGCTTGTATTAGGATATAGGGCTGGTTAAAAAAAAGAACTCTGGGTGATGCGGTCTTCCCATTCCACCATCAAGGAGATGTATCATGAAGCTCTCCTTATCATGTAGCTCTACTAAACGTGTCAATGTCTTGAGTTTGGCTTGAATACCTGGCCGGTACCGACCGATACGGGCTACGTACCGGCCGGTTAGGCTAAAAAATTGGAAAATACCGGTTTTATTGTGGTTTCGGTACCAGTCTAGGACCGGACCGGTACGTACCGGCCCGTACCGGCCGGTACGGCATTCCATGTTGTAAACCCTATTCCTTGAATTTAATCTTAATCTCGATACCCATCCTATCCTTCCTCTCCCTTGTCAATCTCCCTGTTATAATTTTAACTAAGTCCTAACCGTTAATCATCCAAAACGTATTGCTACCATTTGAAACCTAGCAACTTCAAGACAACTTAACCTAACCTTTGGGATGCAAAATTGGGATACGAGAGATAACACCATAACAGTCATGAGAAGAAGATCTTACTTGTGATGGAGTTCCTGGTCCTTTGTGATGGCATGCCAGTGATTGAGCTTGTTAGAAGAGCAGACAATCCAACACTGCTTGCATGAGAGAGAAAAGAAGAGCTTGAGAATTATATTCATTTGATTCTTGAATCTGGAAAGTTGTCTATCTTCAACAATGAATTGACCTATTACATTTGGGCTAGAAATGTTTAAATAATCCAAACCTAGGCTCATCTTGAGTAAATTTTTAAGCCATAGGTTTTAGGCTTGGCTCAGCCTGTTGCTCTAAGTCCAAAACTTAAGCCTGGAGATCCCATAGTGGGCTTTTGGGTGATTGGGCCAAGTTGGCCCATTCAGCCCTTAGGTACTTTCCATATATGTTGCTAATAAAAGATTCAACTTGAACCTTTATTATGCTTTCTAACGATTGAAGTTATTGGAAGAGATTCCAAGAAAGAAGAGGACTATCTAGAAGAAGATTAGTAAATCAAACATGTAGAGGAGGTTGATAAAGGAGAAGCCTTGCTCGTCAAACATCTTAAAAAGTAAGCATATACACCATGAGAAAATAAAAATCCATGGAATCACTTGAAGCTTGAGGTTTTGTACTGTTACATATGGTGAGATAAGAATCATATGCCCTAGGAGATAGCTGAAACACTTGCCTTGATGAGGATACAAGAAATCATGTATATCATGATTTGATGCTCTAGTCATCATATGAGATTTTCTTATTAATTGTTGGCAGCTCATTCTTGTTGTTTAGCCTTAGGTTTTTGACACTTTGTATTTTTGATGCTTGAGATTGACATTTAGGCTTTCATGCCTAAAGTTGTTACTTAAAATAGTCAAACGTAGCAAGACAACATTTGTCCTGCATGTCTGGTATTTGCTCCAATGACGATGGCTTTACTGCTTGAGTAGTGATAGAGGTTTCTAGATTTATATCTAAGTTCCACCAATCATGAGGTTCTTGCCAGACTTGAGGATGAGTTTTGTTCAACAGATGCAAATTGGTTGCTTTCTTTGAGGATTAGATACCATGTTATGAAAAAATAATTGTTTCTTAGGAAGTTTGCTGGATTTGATGAGTTAGTATGTGATGCATGTCTTTTTTTTTATTAAGGCATTTACTATAGTCCAAAATAGAAGTGGTTGTCGCTAGCAATCATCATTGACTGAAAGGTTAGCATATTCTTCTAGATGCCATATTATTTCATTGTGTAAGGAGGATTATCATGAGAGCAAGCTTTCTACTTGAAAATGTATGATTGCTGCATTCTCCACCATCACCAGCAAAGTCCAAGCTCGTTTATGGAGGGAATTTTTGAAATTGCTTAGTAACTCATTAGAGCAATAACTTTGTTGAAAAATACTGGACTTCTTTTCAAGGCAACCATAAGAACCCAAGCATCCACTTTGTTGGAATTAGCTATTTAATCGAACCATAGACAACAAAAACTGTTTTGGCCCTCAACATAATTGAGTTTACAAGTCCTACTTAAATGACAGATGAGGTTTGTTGTACTTTACTCGCATTTCTTGATCCCATACAGCCCTAAAAGTCATTTTGTAAAGTAATTTTTCCTTGAAACAATTCATTCTGAAGCTCAGATTTGGTTTGTTTTTTCAGATTAAGTCAGCTGTACATCTTAAATTATCCTTTTTTCCTTCTTTTGGAACCTTTATGTTAAACTTATCTCTACCCAGTTGCCTACCTAATTCTCTGCATGTTTCTATATCCTACAAACTTAAATTTGTAAACAATTAGAACCTACCCTACTAAGACCACATGAAAGCCTCCCATTCTGTAGGCTGGGATGCAACCTGTTTATTATTCCTTTATCAGAAAGGCTGCTGCCTTGCTGGAAGTCATTTCTCGGTTCTGTTTGTCAATTCAAATAAAATGTGGATCTTTGAAGAGGCGTACATTATACTCTTGAGCCACTGTGCAGATGTGGTATTGCTGCTGTCTTGTTATTTGCAGTATATGTTGCATTTGACATATCTCCTTTAGGGATAACAGGTTTTTCAACATCAGACTTGTCTTGCTCATTCATGTCTGACATGTGCATCTTGTACCACTATCCAGCAAAAGATCAAATGAAGACCTAGGAGAGGAATTCCTGACAACCCCTATCCAGTCCCCCCAATCCACAAATCCTCAATGCAACATTACCTTGTCCAGGTTTGATAGAACTGTAAAGGGCATCTCTTGAATTTTTTACAGGCAGGTCTCTTCTTTTGAGGTTAGGATACCAACCATGTCTACGGAGTATTCATTCACCATGACCCAAATATTTCCTTTGCTTTTTATTCAGATAATATATCAGAGAAGATCGAATCATTGTTAGAAAATGCAAGATCTTTGCTTTTTAGTTTTGTCTAATTTATGCAGCATCCTCCATCGTAACAAAATTCAGCAAAATTTTTGAAAACTTCAAGATTATTTGCTGTACAAAGACCAGCTGTATCATTTTGTGGTTATTCATTGATCCATGAAGCAGTCATGAATTATTCAAAAAATTCATAAATCTTGCAAATATATCGTGTGATTCCGAGCTATTCAGGCCTGTAGGCTTTGTGAGGCAGAGTGAGCAGGTGAATATAAGAAGCAAAAACAATTATGGGATGTGGGCAGGTGGCCTAGGGACATGGAGGGGAAAAACAATTTGGGATAGGAAAAGGCTAGGTCGGCCCTTCTCTTTAAGTTTTTTTGGGATAAAATAATTAAGGTTGACAATGCCTTCTTTTTCCTTTAGAGGGCGAGCCTTGGTGCAATGGTAAGGTTATTTTATTGTGACCTGAAGGTCATGGGTTTGAAATATGAAAATAGCCTTTCCGCATGTAGGGGCAAGGTTGCGTATATTTAACTCTCCCCAGATCCTGCAAGAACCTTGTGCACTGGCTTGCCCCTTTTTTAATATTATCTCTTTTCTTTCCCGGTAAAGATGTTTTTTATCTTTTTTAAATATTCTTCTAAAAGAAGACTCTTTTAATATTTTGAATGTAAGAAAAATTACATCTTAAAGTAGGTATATCCCAGATAGAGAAGTTGCTAGAAACTTTTCTCTCTTGTCTTATGAGAAAACACGATTTTATTGAATACACAAATTCTAAAACTTCATCATTTCAAAAGAGTTTTTTTTTTTTCCCATGATAGATCGGAATATACAACTCAACTAAACTCAACTAAGGTCTAATCCCAAAATAGTCAGGGTCGGTTACATGAATCCTTTTCCTCCATTCCATTCGGTTTAGAGCCATACTTTCTGAAAGATGTTAAGATATCAAGTCTTCAGTAAGGTAGCACTTGATATCTTGACATCTTCATTATTCCATTCATTTGCATTATTAATTAGATGATGAGGCATTTTGCTGCCTAAGAGAGTCATAGTTGGACCGAAAGATAATGTATTGTAAAGAAAGTGATTTTATTACGAAAATATGTTGACAATAACAAATTCATATGATTATCTTATATATAAACATTTATATTTAGATATTGTTATTTTTTTACTTATTAATTTAATCCATGAACTTTCCCTGATTTTATCTGAATTTGCTGGTTTTTTTCCGAATTCCAAAATTTCCGGCATTGCTTAATTATTCCCGACCACTGTACTTGTGACTATGATTTCCTCAGCTCACTATAAGTATATATCTTAATGCAAGTAGTTAATGACTTGATGTAGCACTTTGTAGGATCCAATAAATTAGAGTATCCTTCTGAACTTATGCTTTAGGTCATGTACCTGGGTAACCTGAAGGATATGATTATCATAGATAAGATATGTGTGCCATCTTCTGTATAAACCGCATTTCCCTTCAAAGTTGCAATTTCTTTCTAGTATCTTCCCTCGCTGGACTAACATAGGCATATTTCTGATAATTATGAATAAAATTACATCTATATAAAAGTAATGCTTGTAGTGTACATTTGAGAATTGTCTGTTTACATTGTGAATTCCATAATACGAATATTCATGAATTTTTAGCTGATGATAGGACTGGGACTTATATAATATGCATCTTAAATTTCAATGGCATATTATCTCTCTGATGGTCACATGGTTACTGTCATCTTAGCCAACCATGCAGGCCTTTTCCCCAACCAAAGTTCATTTGGGCAACAATTCAGCACCAGTTTAGAGGATCTATGTCAAGTTTAAAGCTGGTTATATAATCTTCTCGAACATTGTGACTTACTATTTGATTTGTGAAGCCAATGCCATATAGTTAGGATCAGGCTTGTTGATTAAGGATAAGGCACAAACTAGCCATGCTAATCAAGAGAATTTATTTCTTCAGTTCTAAGACACTTTTATTTTTTCCTTAAAATTCTTTTGGTGATATTAAATAAGTCATGCTGATGTGCTCTTATGGACCTAGACCAATACATTGAACTTAATAGCCAATTTAGACGTGCATCACTTCAGAAAATTATAGTGCAGGGCATATCTTTCATACATGTTTAATTTTTATCATTTGTAGTTTATTAATATGGTTAATGCTCGTGATCTACAGGAACGACAATGTTGGTCACTGGTCATTTAATAATCACAAAAGCAGCAACAACACGAATGATAACCATGATGATGCTGAGATCACAGCTGATGGATACCAGGAAGATAATGCAGTGAGCTCTGATATCTCTGGACCTTCAACCGCAGAGGATAAAGCAAGAAGTAGTGAAAATTGCTTGGTTAAGCCACCTATGTTTCAAAAGGGCATCCTGCGCACAAATTGCATAGACTGCTTGGATCGCACTAATGTTGCACAATATGCCTATGGTTTAGCTGCTCTCGGGCATCAACTACATGTCTTGGGCTTAATAGACATTCCCAAAATTGATCTAGATTCTCCTCTGGCTGATGATTTAATGTGCTTTTATGAGACGATGGGCGACACACTTGCTCTACAGTATGGTGGTTCTGCTGCTCACAACAAGGTATAGCTGTGGAGTGTTATCTATGATTTCTTATTCCATTATTCCTTCAAAAAACTGTTTCTATCATTTGATACTGCTGGGATGGTTGATTCATGATAGTCTTATAGGCAATGTTTCTTACCATATGTATATTGCTTATTTTATCCCCTCTTTCTTTTTCTTTGGATATTTAAATTTTTGAATTTTATACAGAGGGTTGAGGAGAAGATATAAGCCTGGATTTCTTGATCACCAGTGTAATGTTTAGTGCTCTAATGCTGGGATACAGAAATAGTTTCCATATTTTCAAATTTAACAGTATAGGAATATTAAATTATAATAATTAGTCCTGTGCCAGTGATTTATTTGTTGAAAAGTCATGTATCCTTTTGCAATGTGAAGATATTCAGATTCCCCATTTTGTTCAGGATATCAGTTATGAGACATATGGAAGTGATTTTGAAAATTACGTAGATATGAAGCTTCGTGAGTTGATATTTCTCTGAATTTTTCCTCTGGATGATTTAGACTCTGGGCATGTAAAGATTTATTGAATAAACCTGTCCTTTATTATTTTCATATTGCAGAAAAAAGTCAATTTTCATTTGAGTTTTTGTTTGGATTTTGGAACCATAGCTTATTTACCAAGGATATCTGGAAAATATGACTTTGTGTGACAATGGTGGGGATATCAGTTATGATACATGTGGAAGTGATTACGAAAATTATGTAGATATGAAGCTTTGTGAGTTGATATTTCTCTGACTTTTTTCTCTGGATGATTTAGACTCTGGGCATGTAAATATTTATTGAATAAACCTGTCTTTTATTATTTTCATAATGCAGAAAAGAGTCAATTTTCATTTGAGTTTTTGTTTGGATTTTGGAACCATAGCTTATTTACCAAAGATATTTGCAAAATACGACTTTGTGCGACAACGGTTTTAACAGAAGTAAAGTATCAGATATCCATGCTTCCAATAATCTGTTTAGCACCAGCATAATTTTTTTATCATTTCTTTTTTCATATTTTAATCATTTAAATTTTCAACTGTGAGCACTTGTATCTCAAATGATTCTCAAAAAATAAGAAACAAGAGGTATCTCATATGGTTGATCCTGGTTTTATGGTTTATCTATAGAAGCCAAGAACTGTTGCAGGGAATGGAAATTTACTTGAAGAGCGATTACTGATTATCCAGAAATTTTTCTTGTCATAAGTATGTATCAGCAAAATAATATAAACTTGAATATAGAACTTCTGTGAATGGTGCAACCCAAGTCCTTTCCATTGTGCTACAACACAGTGAATATCTATATTAAACTGAGCAATGAGACTCTTCTAGCTCACTAAATAGATCGGCAATCTTGTCTTGAAAGAGGTTGGAACCAACTAGCGATGTATTATTTTATTTTCCACAAAACTGGTTATTTATAGATTTTTTTTTTGAAGCATTTTAGTGATGTTTTGTTACCCAAACATATTGAAATAGCGATCTTACCTGTGTGGCATTTAAATTATTTTCAATGGAAGCACTAATGCCAGGTGCTGGAAAGGACCAATAGTGCCTTGACAGGATATCATTATTCCAAGTTGAGCCTCCATTTGGCTGTGTGTGGTAGAAATTTTATAGACCTGTATATTCTGATGTTTCTTCTAAATATTATAGTTTCTTAGCTCAAAAATAAAAAAGTTGCCTCCGTTAGCATGCTATTCTTCACATGAGTCACTAAATTAACCATATGCCAAAAGGCTGAAAAATGTTAACATAGGAGCGGTATGCACCTCCTATAAGTTATCATCTTTGTCAAAGGACTATCTGAAGTGGATCACCGAACATGATGTTTAGATCAATGAGTGATCTTTGGTGCCCTTCCAGATACCAAAAGGTGTAAAAACAACCAATTACTAAAGCTGTTGGAAAGTAGCCGGTGCTTTAAATTCTTGATCATTTAGGAACATTGTCGAAACTGTTTCAGCCTGGGAATTGGTCCTTAGAGTAGGGTGGCCCTTAAAAAACCTGCTATTGTTGTTGCTGCTCTTTTCTATTCGTTAATTAAACTTAACTATGTCTAGCATTACATATATTGTTCCCTTTGCTTGTGAGGTACTTTATCTATTATTTTTCTGACAACAGTCCTCCCTAATGCACCACCATTCAAGTGCCATTGACTCATTGCTTTGCTAATGCTTTGTAGATATTCTCTGAGAGAAGAGGTCAATGGAAGGCAGCAACCCAGTCTCAAGAATTCTTCAGAACACTTCAAAGATATTACAGCAATGCCTACATGGATGCTGAAAAACAAGATGCAATAAACTTGTAGGTTCATGATCAAATCTTTGTGAATTCACCTTGATCTCATGGCTTTTTATTGCTTCTGCAATGAAATTTCATTTCTTTGTGGACTCTGGTATATTAGTTGATTTGATATCATTTGATGCAGATTCTTGGGCCACTTCCAGCCTCAACAGGGTAAACCAGCACTGTGGGAGCTGGACTCTGATCAGCATTGCAATATAGGGAAACATGCTTATGCTGTTGCTGATGAAAATGAAAGGTATTGTTAATAATACAGTTCTAGTGATTTTGTGAGTGGTGCACAAAACTGTCTGGTTGCTTCTATCAATTTACTATGAGAAAAGAATATTTCTTGTTGTCTTTTTTTTTTTGTGTGGTGGTGATCCTAAAACTACATAGTTATTAGTAACTCCAGTGAGTTTTTCCCCTGTGGTTAGAATGATGTCAACTCCACTCAATCTTATAGTGGAAAAGTATTTTGCTGATGGTCTAGGATGCAATAAACATGGGCTTGGAGATTTATGAGGCAGTTTTATATACAGTCTAAGTAAGAACCATCTAAAATTATCCATTGTAATTAGCTTTCTCATAGCCTAGTCAATTGGCAACAGTATGTTGTAGTTTTGGGATGGAAGCTGTAATCAAAATTGTCTGTCAAAGTTGTCTGTATGACACAAAAACAGCACAGTTTTTTCTACTACCCAGACGCCTTGTGTCTTCAAAGCTTGAACCTTGTAGTTGATGATTTGCTACTTTGTTTCTGTTCACATTTTAATATTGGATTAGAACATCTATACTTCCATTGCATGCTAATAGCTGTCTACAATGACAATTGTTCCATTAAGAAAGAAAAATATCTCAGCTTGTATTTTTTTAACTTTTACTTAGTGCATGATCTCGTGCATTCATGTTTTCACCTGACCTTCATGTCTCCATTGAATCTATTTTTAAGATCAGAAATTGTATATATTTTCTTAACACATTCATATTTGGTTCCATAGGTCATTTTTCAAAAGATCCCTGTCAGATGGCAATATTCTGCGTGGAAACAATACACCCTCCAGCTGTAATGTTAGCAGGAAAAAGCTCCCTAACTCAGCTTTGTCTGATAGAAAGCATCAAGTGGGAGATGTCAAGGGTCTGTCTGATTCAACACCAGATATTTCAACCTGTGGAAGTGATGTATCATATTCCAGGTCAACCGCTATAGATTTTGAAATTTATTGCACTAAGAAGCTCTTGATTTTGACTTAATGTCTGATGTCAAGGTTCATAATTTAACCAAAAACTGTACCACATAAAGCAGATGACATTTTGGGATCCTTTTCCATTTCAAAAAGAAAAATAATGTAGACAAGGACAACCTGCACAACTACCGTCTTGACAGTAAACATAAGATCAAATCTTCAATGCATATTCAAATATAGAGGTGAATTGTCCTTGTTGTTTTTATTGCTAAAAGAAATTACACATCACTATCATGCTCGAATTTATCATAGTTTGACTGGTCTATGGCCTATGGATGAGGGTAAATGTTTTCTCACTCTTTTTTTCCTATCATTATATCACTTGCATCTCCAACACCATTGAGTGCATACATATTGATAGTTCATTTGTAGTTGGACTAATGTTTTTCCCCATTTTCTGCAGGTACACTCCCACAATGTCTCGCAGACAGCTTTTTGCAGATAATGAGCATAGTTCTTTCTGTGAAAACGGGGATTCAAATTTCCTGGACCTTGATTGGCTTTCATCTTCTGGTAATTCATGCGAGGAGGAAATTTATGAAAGGTGATCTTCTAGCCAGAATTTACTGAGTATATAGTTGTAATGTCAACTTAAACTGTATATGAATTTCAACACATGTTGTAGTTTTTGCTAAAGCTTCTCATTGTGTTAATCTGCACACTTCTTGCATACTTGTTGGGGGTATATCTGAGCTGCTTATGAATTTTCTCTGATTGTTTGCTGCTGCTTTTCTGGTACAGTACAAGGTAGAAGAGTCTCTATAGGCTGTTTATATAATTTTTGATTTTTGAACTTCTTTGTATTAAATAAAGATATCTTGAACTTTAACTAATCCTGTTTTATGTGCTCGTTTATTTTTATGCTTTCTTAACTACCATTATGGAGTTTTCCAAAGGTCTTTCTTGTTTTCTTCATTCTTTACCCCTAACTTCCTTGATGTGTATTATATGTACAAGACCAATTAAGTTGTCTTCATGCAACATAATCTACTTATCAGTTGTTTATCTCGTTGAACCATTTCTCTTGCTACTAAAACTTCTGGAATATTTTAACAGTGCTTTTATGTCCTTGCAGGTTCACAAACATGAACTCTCCAAGTGAGAATCTGTCTGCCGAAAATGTCATCAATGGCATAGCTACTGAGACAACAACACCTTTAAGTGAGAACGGGACTAGCATGAAGGTCAGCGGTCCTATCCACAGTTGTTCTATTTCATTTGTTCACCTCTTAATTGGATCAAGGCTTGTTTTAAATTTCCAGTCTGGGGCTTGTATGACCCATGAACTAAGACAAAAAAATCGATTAGCCGGTGCACCTTACTTCAGGTCCTTTGGAATGGACCACACACATTAACCTCTAGATAAGGTGTGTGGAGTTTTATGATGAGAAGGGGTAAGATAGAGAAAGAATGCGGTGTTAGTTCAGAAGCCTTTGGAGCTTATTGTCCTGGTAAAATCAGGATAATATGTTTCTTGCAAAAGGCGATCGAAGAAATCTAGACTTTTTTGTTGGTTTTTTCCTTTTCTTTTCTTTTTTTTTTGTTTGCGGGGGAGGGGGGAGATGGATTTCTATTTGTTCGACTGCCTTAGATATTTGGCAGCCATTGGGCAGAGGCAGAGAAGATATTCTGTATAGGTCTTGCATTTTGATCTCTCTCTCTCTCTCTCTCTCTCTCTCTCTCTCTCTCTCTCTC
>JAOXJJ010001100.1:22295254-22320318 GCA_025769935.1 Phoenix roebelenii | reverse complement strand
ATGAATATATGTAGCCTTTTAAAAGAAAAGAACTTCCTCCACTGTATTTTCAGGGAAAAAGAAAAACGAAATGAAAACGAAACAAAACTTGCACTTTCGTTGTCTCGAAATACAAGAAGAGTAGCTTCTTGCCGCCATGTCTTCTTGAAATCCTTTGTTTATGAAGAGGATGTCTTCTTGGCAAACTAACAACAGCCTTTTTATATACCTGGGCAGGAACAGCACCATCCACCATTTGCCGCCGATCTCAAGCACAACAACCTGTTAGTCCGCCCGCTGCCGGTCATATTCCATGATGGCAGACTCGTTCGCCGCCCGACGCCGTTTATGGCGCTGCTCATCATCCTATGGATACCATTTGGCATCATAGTCGCCTTTGTACGCATCGCGGTCGGTCTAGTCCTCCCAATGCAATTCATCCCTTACATCGTCGGCATCTTCGGCGGCGAAGTCATCGTGCGAGGCCGCCCTCCGCCGCCAGCATGCAGCTCGACGAGTGGCATCCTTTACGTGTGCACCCACCGTACTCTGATGGACCCGGTGGTCCTCTCCATTGTCCTC
The DNA here is from genome assembly GCA_025769935.1 of Phoenix roebelenii. Taxonomy (NCBI): domain Eukaryota; kingdom Viridiplantae; phylum Streptophyta; class Magnoliopsida; order Arecales; family Arecaceae; genus Phoenix; species Phoenix roebelenii. The sequence continues at coordinate 22,319,757 of JAOXJJ010001100.1, read as the reverse complement.
GGTCGCAAGGTCCCGGTCGTCACCTACTCCATCTCCCGGCTATCGGAGATCCTGTCGCCAATCCCCACAGTCCGGCTCAGTCGAGACCGTCAGGTGGATGCCCAGCGCATAAAGACCGAGCTAGCGAAAGGCGACCTTGTGGTGTGCCCGGAGGGCACGACATGCCGAGAGCCCTTCTTGCTAAGATTCAGCGCCCTTTTCGCAGAGCTGACCGACCGGATCGTGCCGGTGGCCATGAACTACCGTGTTGGATTCTTCCATGCAACCACCGCTAGGGGCTGCAAGGCAATGGACCCGATATTCTTCTTCATGAACCCCAGGCCGGTGTATGAGGTGACGTTTCTGAACCAGTTGCCGGTGGAGGCGACATGCTCGGCCGGGAAGAGCCCGCATGACGTCGCCAACTATGTGCAGAGGATCTTGGCGGCCGCGCTTGGGTTCGAGTGCACCAACTTCACAAGGAAGGACAAATACCGAGTGCTCGCCGGCAACGATGGGACCGTGATCAGTTTTAAGTCGACGACGCCGTGGATGGGGAGGGTAAGGGAGGTGCTGAGGTTTCTACTGCACTAGTGTTGATGATGGGGGGGGTTTAGGCAAGACTCCACGGCGTGTCGTGTGCTTCAACTTTCAGTAGATATAACAGTGGGTTCTTATTTTTAGGATTCTTTCATGTCTTAATAACTGGGTCCCGGAGCTTTGGGCCAGCTTATTGCTCTTTTATTTTTGTGGAGTCGTGCTAAACTTAGGCTGATGCACCTAAGTGTTTAAAGTGCTGCAGGTGCGAAGGTTTGGTTCTTGGCCAACATGAATGCGTATGTCTCAAATTATTATGCCGCTTTGGTTTTGGAAGTTATCAATTATGTTGCTCGGCATTCCGAAGATTTTTTTTGGACCTCTGTATCAGACATTCACCCCTCTTTATATCCTTTACTTTTCCGTGATTTGGCAGGTTGTACTTACATTAGAGTTATATGAAATGAGTAGCCGTTTTTAACAAAAAAAAAAAAAAATATTATCAAGTATGTTTCTTTTTTCTCCTTCTTCTTCAGAGTACGACTTGGCAAGAACCCCCTCAATTTTGTTTCATATATGAATGATACTTATTTTATTAAGATGAATAATTGTAGCATCACCGATGTTGGCGTTGCTTGCGATGTTTTTGCCTGGTTCCCATGTCTGCATACTAGGCTACTAGCATAACCAAAGCCACCTCAGTTAACCATTTGTGATGTTACATTTAAACTTGTGTCGACACAGAATTCAAAGAGAGATTTGGGTCGCAGCATGAAGGAGAAGGATAAATATTCGAAGGGGATCGTAATCTGTGCATGGATGAATGTTGCTGTAAGAGCCCATGTTCTTTTGGGCCTGGGCCACCCTTTGGGCCGCAACACCTGCTCGGCCTGTGTGGCAAGGAAGGGAGACTCCTGATCAGAGTTTTTCTCTTCTCCTGTTTTGATTTTCCCCCAATTCCACCAAAAGAGGGGTCTAGAGTGATCAGAGCCTATCAAGTTTGAGCCATTCTTCAACTATAAAAAGGTCTCTTCTCCTCTCCTTTGGCATCACCTTGAGAGTTCTACCATGAAAAGCTTGGATATCTAAAGTAATCTATGGAAGGAACTCGGGGTATCCGCTATCGATCCGGCTAGAAGAGCTTGCTGGAGGCAAAGTAAGCTTCCTCTTTTCCTTTCTCTGGTTGTTAGGCCACCATTCCATCTTGATTCCGGCTGGGTAGTCGCCGGATTGATCGAGAACAAGCCTCCCATGTATTGTTCCTTTTCCTCCCATTCGGCCGGCCATCGCCGAGCATGGCGGGCTACCAACACCGCAATGGGCCATCAACTGCTAGGAGTCACCGGCCATGGGCGGTGCTGCCGCCGAGCGTCCCCCTTCATCTAGGAAGGAAGAAAGAGAGAGAGAGAGAGAGGGAGCCTCCTAGTCCTCTCTTCCTCTTCCTTGACTTCTCTCCTCTCTCTAGTTTCTCTCTCGTTCTGTTGGTACTTCTTTCTCTAGCTTGATCCGAGGAAGTCATTGGTTATGAGGATTGTCCTATGTGATGGCGGACTTTTTAGTGGATTAGTAGAGGGTTCTGAGTTGTCGGATACTTTGGATAATTTTTTATGTTGATTTGGTTCCGTAGAAAAACAATCTTTTGAACAAAAAGACATTGAGCAAAGTTCTGCGCATTCCGGTTCGTAGATCGCAGTGTGGGCAGGTGATTAGTCTGTCTAGTTGTGAGCAAAAAAGCAAAAATCCTTGTATATCGACCTACATGATATAGAAATTTTTGTAACTGTATATGTATGATATGCTATAATCTAGATAAATAAGAAGCAATGATAATTTCATCATGGTTTTGGTATTAAATTGTATTTTGATCATGTTTAATTGTAATTGATAGTATGATGGGTATATATATGAGCATTACTTATACTTGCATAATTGAATTAATGGATGTGGTGCTCTAGACTAACCAAGTTATATTAATTGGCCCGTCAAGAGCACAAAATGTGATTATGGTTATTCTAAAGCTGGAAATAAAAAGGAATTGATATGTGGATGTGAACCGAATTAAGTGAACAAAAACTTTGGGCTTATCTTATTATTATCGATTGCCCCGTCACAGGCTAAAAATGTAAAACTATTGACTGTCCCATCATAGGCTGAAAATGTAAAACTATTGGTTGCCCCCATCATAGGCCGAAAATATAATACTATTGATTGCTCCATCACATGCCGAAAATGTGAAAGTACTGGTTACCTCGTCATAGGCTGAAAATATAAAACTACTGGTTGCCTCATTAGAGGCCGAAAATGTGAAACTATTAGTTTCCTTGTCACATGCCAGAAATGTGAAACTACTGGTTACCCTATCACATGCCGAAAATGTAATCTATTGATTGCCCCATCACAAGCCAAAAATGTGAAACTATTGGTTGCCCTGTCATAGATTGGAAATGTGATACTATTAGTTGTCCCATCATGGGCCAGAAGTATGACCGAAATTTGGCTGAAAGTCGAAAATATAATTGATCCTCATCAAGTTAAAAAGGAGTGGAATGAAAAATATTGAAAACACTAATGGAAATTTATGAAATATCAGATGTTATATTACTCTTGAGTGGTTGAATTTCTATTAATATTTCATGTACATATTTATTCTAATTATTCGAGCATTATTAATAGTCGGTTTATGATTCCGTAATGTGTGCAGCGATTTCTTGCGATTTTCAAACTTATATTATTATTGTATTGGTGTGGATATATGCTGCGTTTTACAAATGGGTTGGGCATGGAGTTCAAGTATCAGAGTCATCAGTTAGTTAATTAGTTTATTTTTCTTGATATCGATGAACATTTGAAGTTTTTGTAGTTGAACTAGTTTGATTATTTAGATATGTTGGATTTATCTATTTAGATTAATTGGTGAATTGTGGAGCTATCAGATTTTTATTCATCTTAGACCTTGTATTATCTTTAGAGCACTGCTCTAGAGCTCATGCGGTCGTGTTACATAGTCGACCCAGATGATGGGTTCAGGGCGTGACAAATGCATTTTTAGGACAGTTGATGTGCCCAAGCTAATTGCAACAACCCAGGACCTCACCCAAAATGGCTAGCCGAAAGGTATTATTTGGGTTCCTTGATCCCGTATAAGTACCCAAGATCTACCTAGCGAATAACCAATGTGGAACTAAACACACGCCCGCACGGATCCTCACACTAATGTTAAAACCTGCCTAGCTGCACGACATTAAAAATTCTGGAAGGCCTGCATTTAGTTAATTAATCAAAAGCCCGAAAGCTTAGCAAGAGAGAGGAATCTAGGAAAAATTCGTTCCTTTCCATTCTACTTCCATTTTTGCAGGGATTTATAAATCGTTCTGAGAGTGGGAATCGAGCGCCAGAGGCAAAGGGTTCTTCTTTTCTTTTTTCTTTTTAATACCTCAAAATCAAATATGGCTTCAAATTAATTTATTTTTCATAGATTTTTTGTTGGCATCATCATTAATCCTAATTTTTATCTTTAGGGGCTTTGGGTAGTCTATTCCTTCTGTTCATTCTTTTCCCTTTTTCTGAACCCTACAAAATGTTCTCTAAGTACTGAAATATAAATGTCTTGAGCTAATTGTTAGTCTTGGAATCATATTTCTCCTCTTTGCAACTGGCTTTGAACTCGCTATGCTTGATTCATTTTGTTAGATTGAGTTGGGTACGAACAATTATTGTAACATTAAGATGTATCTACAGTGAGGGCAAGCAAGTTATATTGTATAGCTAGTCCCATTATGATTCTGATCATGATGAATACGTGTTAGCGTTTAATCACATTTCACATGCAGTGCACTTTAGGATTGAACCAGAGTTGAACTAGGAGCCTTTGCTTCTCTATAAGGGTTTACAACATGGATCTAATGTATGAGCCATCAAATTTGCCAACATTTTACAGCCAGCTTTCAGCTTGGAGGGTCGTTTCCTTGTTTCATAAACTCAAACTGCATTGAGTAGCATAGTATATGGTTCTTTATGATCATATGGATTTATGAAACATATTTACTTGCCTCATCGATTTACTTAAGAAGTCGGCTCTTCGAGTAGGAGTACTAAATTTGATGGACAATTTACACACATAAAGGTTGTATAAAATGCTAATTAAAGTGTCCTAGTGAATATATATATATATTTTTTCGTTTGTGATTGATGTGCAGATTCGTCACATACATACCTAAAATTCGTTTTGGCTGAAGCTTCTGCAGTTGTTAGATCTCTTTTAAAAATATTATCTTGTCTTTTTACCAGAACACATTTTTCCACATAAATCCACCCTATTGAAAGTATATTACATGGACCAAGCATACTGGACTGCATGTGTATTGATTTTTATGAAAAAAATTACATCAAATGTCTGGTTGGCATACTCCTTTATCTTAAGCAAGATTGTTTTCTGAAAAGATCAAAGGAAATTATCTTGAGTAAGCATTGCATGTCTGAATATGTCCCAGCCATGAGACATTCATCATCTTTTTCATGTAGTTTGCTAAGGTGGCCACTCAAAATAATTGAGTACAGTGCATTATAAACAGCTTTAGCATATATGGATGGTAGGCAGACTGCCACAACATGGAGCCCTACAAAATAAATTAGAAAGATAGGATTGGTGGAAGCCCGAATCGAAAAACAGAGTAGGTGTGTGATCAGATTGAGATTTCTCGCATCAACACAATACAGTCCGATGTTTAGCAAACCTGAGAAAGAGTTGATGTATAGTTTTTGATTAATAAGTTGCTGGCTTGCTGCATGGATAGGTGTTGTATCTTTTGCATGGATTCTCTATTGAATCGTGCAATAGCTATTTTGAGATCTGTGCAAGATACGATCTAATGCTCGATCATTTGGCTGTTTTGAGATCTGTACAATGGCTGTTTTTGCAAATATACCACGATTTTTTCATATTTTTGTTTCGATCGATCATCTACAATTGATCGGTTGTACTGTTCTGAACCAACGGTAGGTGATTGGACCTACCAAATAGGGGAGGATCCGAGAGAGCCATACCCGGTATTTCCTTCCGCTAAAGCCGGCGCCAGCCGTTTCTGATGATGAGAAGCGAAGCATTACATTACATTCCCGTGATATACGTATACACAGCCTGTAGCCAGCGGATGTAAGCGCAAAAAACGCCTGCCATGTTCGAATAAACACGTGTTGGTGGAATGGCGAGTCCTCAAATCCACAGCTGCTTCCTTCACAACACGGAGCACTATATTCCACCACCATCGCAGCCGTCATTTTCCGGTAACGGTTCCACTTGATCACCCTCTGCCGCTCAGATGTCTGGCAATGATTAGCACAACTCGCCCCTCGCTGTTCGGTAGGAAGCAGCAAATCCGAAGCAGGTCAATTTCAATTTGCGCAAAAACCCTTGAATAATTTCTAATCTCTCAGTAGCTCTTTGGTCATTTTGGGACATTGCTGAGCCGGGCGGCGCGGGTTAACGTCGACGACCATAACGCCGTAAGATACTGAGCCAACGATTCACTTCCACGTGTTTCGGACGTTATTGTTCCGTAACGTTCAAGGCGTCGATGCCACGCTAAAACGCACGCGCGGTTCCGCCGTCGACGCTTCCGTCCAGCCCTTTAATCCCTTGCAACGACCGCCTCCCCCACTTCTTCTCTCCGTCGCTAGATCTCCAACCCCCCATTCGCCGGTCGGAGAGTCGCCCCGTCGCTCCTAATCCCCAGTCCCCGCCTCTCGTCTTCTCCCCACCGCATATCTCCTCCTCTTTCCGGGGTTCCGTCGTCCTCGCCCGTCGATCAGCGAGGAAGTTGAGTGAAATCGAACAAAAAGGGATTTTGAGAGGTTTATTTTTTTTTTTTTGTTTCCCAAGAAATTCCGTTACTAGCTCTCCAATTTCTAATTCGTTGTTCAGAATTAGATGAAAAGATCCGATTTTTAGCCCTCCCGGTTCCCAAAGATTGGATTTTTATTTCGATTTGGGTCTAGAGGTTCTGCTTCTTCGTCTTCTCGAGGTTTTTTGTTTTAAGATCATGGCGGCGACGGCGTCGTACTGGTGCTACAGGTGCAGCCGCTTCGTGTGGGTTTTGCAGGAGGACGCTATCGTCTGTCCTCATTGCGAGGGGGGGTTCCTCGAGGAGGTGGATACCCCTCCCCGCCTCGTTGCCACGGGCGAGACCCGTCGCCGGAGGTTCCCTGCCCGCCCCGCTGCCCCTGATCGCCAGGCCGACGCGCGGATCCGCCGCAACCGCCGGGCCTCCGCCGTTGACTCCCCTTTCAACCCCGTCATCGTCCTCCGTGGCCCCTCCGACGGTGGCGGCGGCGGTTCCGGTTCAGATCGTGCGGCCTCCGGCAGCTTCGAGTTCTACTACGACGACGGGGACGGCACCGGTCTCCGTCCCCTGCCTTCCAGCATGTCAGAGTTCCTGATGGGATCGGGATTCGACCGCATCCTGGACCAGCTCGCCCAGATCGAGATGCATGGGGTCGGAGGTGGGCAAGGGTACGACCACCCGCCGGCGTCGAAGTCCGCCATCGAGTCGATGCCCACCGTCGAGATCGCTGCTAGTCATGTCAGCACCGAGTCCCACTGTGCTGTCTGCAAGGAGCCGTTCGAGCTTGGTGCCGAGGCCCGGGAGATGCCCTGTAAGCACATCTACCATCAAGATTGCATCTTGCCGTGGCTCTCCCTCCGGAACTCGTGCCCCGTGTGCCGCCAAGAGCTGCCCTCGGATGTTCCCAGATCCCCGGAGTTGGATGGCAATGATGATATGATCGGGCTCACAATTTGGAGGCTTCCAGGTGGTGGGTTTGCAGTTGGGAGGTTCACCAGTACAAGGCGAACCGGGGATCGAGAGCTTCCTGCCATCTACACGGAGATGGATGGTGGAGCCAATGCTGGGGGTGCGCCGAGAAGGATTTCCTGGTCCTCTCGGGGGACTCGGTCGCCGGAGAGCGGAGGAATTCGCCGAGCAATTCAAAATATCTTCTCAGTTTTTAGGTGCATACGGCCTTCCTCTCCTAGATCGAATTCAGAGTCTGGGTCATCGTCTTCCCGGAGAAGCCGGAGTGGCCCTCTTACAGTGAATTCACGGGGGCGCCTCGGTTGGTCATCGGAAGATAGAAATGAGAATGCAATAGCAAGGTGGTAATGGAGACAGGAAAAAGTGAGAAAACTCTCTCTCTCTCTCTCTCTCTCTCTCTCTCTCTCTCTCTCTCTCTCTCTTTCTCTCTCTCTCTCTCTCTCTCTCTCTCTCTTTCTCTTTCCCTCTCTCTCTCTCTCTCTTGTGATTGTTATTAATTGTTTGGTTATGGACTCAAAACATTGACTGATGCACTAGGTCTCATGTCTTTTGTCCTAGCTGACAATATAGCTTCTCTAACACTTTGGCTTTACATGCCAGATTCACCAACGCGCATTCAGTCTATTACTTAAGGTCGTTGCATTTCATACTGAAACCAGCTCCACAAGCTACAACTCTTGTATCAGGATGAATGGGGTCAAAGAGGAATGCCAAAGGAATGGGCTGTTCTGTGAGAACGCCGCAATAGAAGCGTTACTGGTGGGAGTAGATTGCAAGCCCTTTTATAAAAGAAGGTGTATGAATAAATTTTAAGATACTAACAATTCAATCGGCACATAGAGAAACCAATATCTCCTACAGTCGAAGTGCAAATGAATTTTCAGGTTGATGATTTTAGCGCTCATGGTTTTGAGTAATTCTATGTACAATATGTCACTTTATTTATTGGTTTGATGGAAAGAGTGGTCCCAACTCCACCCATGCTTGTTAGGCTGAATGCATTATGGCTGCTTGGGGCTGCTCTCTTCCTTTTGCAACAGGACTGGATATATCCATTTTATCAGTCCTCTGACCTGCAAGAAGTTGCACTAATTGCAATTCGTTTCTATCGTAGTTTAAAAGCAACTGGTCATTATATTAGCTTTCTTGGATATAGAGATCTTTAAATTCTAAGAAAGTGAAAGGTCGAACAGTCAACAATTTGGTTTTATTGATAGATCTTGCTTTTGTTCTGTTCAACATAGCAGATGAAGCCAAGACAAGCACTCTAAGCTATCCCATACTAACAGAGCCTTGTTCAAGGTGGGAACTCAAATGGCATCAGTCAAGCCATTATGGATGGGTCAACAAGAACCATAAGAAACAAAAAAATTACTAGAGAAGCTAGAGAATAGATGGACCAACGGTGGAGTTGTCATCTTCATAGCTTGGGAATGCAATCAAAATAATATATCATGTCTATTAAGTTGGCGACAGGTCTTTTCGATTACATAAGTGGATGAAGCAACCTGGAAATGCTATGCACACTTTTTTTTCCTATTTTTGTTTTTTTTTTTGGATAGCGCTGGTTACACTCTTATGGGAGACGTTATACGATCATTGGTTACATCGCCTTAGTTGGTACAATTTCATAATTCATTATCTTGTGATTTGCTGGAAATTTCTGTTCTGTCCGGTCATTTCTTCTTCGTGATCCTCAAAGATTTTTCTTATAACACCTATGAGTAATCCATCTAGGCATCTTATCATGTCATTAAATAATCAAGGGAGCCAATTCCAAGCTTCTAACTAGTCTCGGCCTCGCGTGACAACCGTTTTCCATCCCCTTGAAACAAATTTCTCAACTCTATCGTCTTCGCATAGTGCCATCCGTACAAATTATTGTACGGCAAGGGAAGAAAGACTACCCCGAAAACCTCATTTGAAAGCAATTGAAACGTACGGAGTAAAATTAATCTTGCGAAAAATTCTATGCATATTCTCCGTGTCAAACCATGACAACAAGAAAAGAAAAAACGTGTGAGCATAAAACTCTCTCCTAAATTAAATTATATCACCTCAATTCCTCGCTGTTCTTTACAAAAGAAAAAAAAATCTTAAAATTTAGACAAAATAAAAAAAAAGTCTCACAATTTCATAGCAAACGTGTTTCACTTTCACTGCACGTGTCAGCGGCCCTCCGTGATGACGTCCGAATCGGAGAGCGACATGGAGCAGGACATGGACTGTCGGAGTTCCTCGAACGTTAGGTGCTGGTGGGTCCCGGTGGGCCCCAAAAATTTTGGACCGGGTTCCACCATCCCCGACCCCAACCTCGCGTCCAGCAGCCACGCCTCTGCGCTCTCCCCATCTTCGCCGTCCACTTTCTCATCACCGGCCTCCAGCGCCCTCACCACCTGCCTCATCGTCGGCCTCGCCGCCGGGACGACGGTGGTACACGCCAGCGCCAGCGCCACCACCCGCTCTGCCTCCGCCTGGTCGAACCCCACCATTCCCCTCACCCTCGGGTTCGCCGCCTCCGCCGCTGCCCCCAGCCCCCGCGCCCACTCCACCAGCGGCGGCCGCCCCTCCTCCGCAGGCCGCAGGCCAGAGACCACCTCCAGCGCCAGCACCCCGTAGGCGTACACATCCGTGGCCGCCGTAGCCCGGCCGCTCCGGAACAGCTCCGGCGCCAGGTACCCGGCAGTCCCCACCACCCGGCTGGTCCCCAGCGCCCGGTCGTGCGGGTGGGCCCGGGCCAGCCCGAAGTCCCCGAGCCGGCCGGCCATCCACCGGTCCAGCATCACATTACTCGACTTTATATCCCGGTGAACCACACGCCCCTCCCCCCACCCCTCGTGCAGATATAGCACCGCCGCCGCGACATCCTTTAAAATCCTTACCCTCGATCCCCAATCCAACGGCTCCGATGCACCGTGGATCCATTTATCTAAGCTCCCATTCTCCATATAATCGTACACCAGGATCATGATTTCGCCGCCGCTGCCGCCACCGGCGGCCGGATCTCGGCGGGTGCGGCACCAGCCGCGGAGGCCGACGAGGTTGCGGTGCTTGAGCCGGCCGAGGCTGGAAACCTCCGCCGCGAATTGCCGGGCTTCGTCGGCGCCGCTCTGGGAGAGGACCTTCACGGCGACCTCGGCGCCGGCCAAGAACCCCTTATATACCCTCCCGTTGCCGCCGTAGCCGACCAGGTTCTTAGCAGAGAAGCCCTCCGTGGCCGCGAGGATCTCCCGGTACCCAATCCGGTGCGGCCAGTACTCCAATTCCCAATCCTCCATCGCCTCGTCGCCTCCTCGCCCATTCTCTTCTATCATCCTATTTTTTCTCCGGCGACGGCGGCGAAGAACCACTAACAGAGCCACAACCGCGGCGGATACCACGAGGATTGCGGCCGCGAGTGAGATGCTGGCGACGAGGGCTTTGATTTTCGTGCTGGATGTGGGCTGCGATGGCTTGAAATTGGGGAGATCGGAGGTGATGAGGCCATCGCCGGCGGAGAAATTGGAGTTGCTGAAGCTCCAGCCCAGGATGCGGTGGTGCTCCACGAGCCTCCCGGTTGCGGCGCAGAATCCAACGAACATCTCGTCGAGGAAGACGGCGGAGAGGTTCAGATCGATGGAGATGAGGGGGCGGCGGGGCTTTCGGCCGAGGGCGGCGGGGGCCATGGTGACGTTGAGCCGCCCGCCGACGAAGTCGACCCAGGCCTGGTAGTTTGAACCGTCATTGAGGGTTAGGTTGACGAAGGGGGAGGAGGGATTGTCGGGCCAGTAGCCGGCGGGGTAGGCAGCGACGGAGGTGAGGGAGTTGACGTCGACGCCGACGTGGTTGGCGTTGATGTCGGCGAACTCCTCGTTCTCGAAGACGTCGAACTCGACCGCGAGGACGTGGGAGGCGGGGTCGCCGTCGGCGGTCATGTTTAAGAGGCCGAGGTTCTGGGAGGAGATAGCGCCGAGGGTGCCGGCGGCGGGGGCGAAAAGGAAGGCGAGGCCGTGGCCCGGAAGGACGCCAGGGATGGGGGCGATGGAGAAGAGAAAGGATGCCGAGAAGGGGAGCACGCCGCCAGCGGAGGTGGAAGACTTGGCCGGAACTTCAGACTTGTAGAGGGCGCGGCCGAGGGAGAAGGCGGAGTCGTTGGTGAGGGAGAGGTAGCGCCGGCGAGGGCTGGGCTCGAGGGTGGCGTCGCCATAGAGATTTAGGTCGGAGGGCTCGAAGCCGTTGAAGACGAAATCGACGGCGAAGGATGGAGGGTAGGAAAGGACTAGGATTAGGAGTGATAGGAGGAGTATCGGCGGTGTCCTCATGAGAGTAGAGAGCACCAGAACCGGCGGCTGCTCTCGCCAGCGCCACAGCGTTTTGTCGAGCTTTCGGGACATAAAATGGCCATTTTGCCCTACTACTCGGAATAAAATATCTGAGATACGGGGTCTATTTGGTAATTTTACTTCTTTTCCCGGCAATGGGAAGGAAGGCGCCGATGTGGGGATGCATGTCTGAAAAGTGTGCACGTGCGTGCATATCCGAGAAAGAGGAAATGCTGCACGGATGCTCAAAATTGGATTAGAAACAGGGGGTTAAGTGGATTGATCCCGTGGCTGCCACGTCACCGTGTATTTTTGTTTATTCGATGATCGCGATAGTGGTCGAAGGGCTACCGCCATCCTAGAAGACCTCGGACCTAAAGAGAGGTGGGCCGGAGAAGAGCATCCATCGGATACGTTTGGACTCGGCGGCTTTTGAATCCTCATGTACCTTTGAAAAATTATATCCTACACCATGTGCACCTTATAATAAGGGGCTTCATATCAATTATGCATTTTTATTTCTATAAAAAAAATTTTAACATGCGCTTATTTTGAATTGCTGTGCTATGCACCCGACCAATTTGTTGCTATAGTGCATCACTAACATGGAGCATATGGTGCGAGATATAACTTTTTAGGTGGTTTTGTCTGATTTCAATGCCATGTCATTTACCAGGAATGAACATGTTAGGATAGGATTGTTGGTTTTGGATCTTAGGGCTCGTTTTGGTTTGCGGGAAGCATTTTTCCTTCTAGGAAGAGGATGCCTAGGAAAGTACTTTTGGCATGTTTGGTTGACCATGGGAAAGTCACAAATTTCAAAAGTACTTATGTTTGGTGGATGTATAATTCCTATTATGCTCTTAATAAAAATTAGGTTTTTAATGCTTTTTTAATGCTTCTTTAATGCTGAAGGGACTTTTTGGGAAAAAAGTAAAAATGGAGTGATTCCCGCCTTATTGGAAAGTAACTTTTCCATGTTTTTCATGGGAAAGTAACTTTCCCATTTTTCTCATGGGAAAGACTTTTTCATGAAATGTGGGAATCATATTTTCATAGGAATACAACTTTTCCTTCTCTCTCATTTAAAAACTCCACCAAATAAGAGATATCTTATTACTTTTCTGTTGACCATATTTTTCTTCCTTCTTTTTCCACGAACCAAACGAGCTCTTAATTCACAACCAGCAACGTCAAATGTTTGGACAGCTTGGTTCAAAGTCTTGCTGTACAAAGTAAAATAATGTTTCGCTGTCTACATTATTTACTTTGGCAGCTGAGCTATATGGATGGCCACAATGTACTTAAACGGAAGGAGTGCGATAAATCCACAACATTTTGCCTCGAACAGTTAAATTACATAAAGGAGTAACTACAGAAAAGACTATATATATATGTAATATTCTTTTTCTCACCATGATCCTTGTAATATATCAGTAGCCAATTTGTATCGTATCTTTTGAAAGCCATTCACTTCAATTCCACCATTTGGGACTTGACAGCTAGTGTTCAGTAGCCATCTATTGACGTCAAAACTAGAAGAGACCTGTGAGCCAGTGGCCTCCCAAAGTTCGATGAAGGCAACATTCGATCCCAGGTACAACAACAAGGACGGTACCAGCTTGGTAAACGCATAATTATTTTGTTTGAAACAGGTCCACTGGACAAGTAATGATCTGATCAACCGTAATTTGGTGAACCCTCTTCTGAATAAACTATTTGTTGGCGTAGGCGCCCCAAACTTTTTGGAGAATTTCAAAATAACAGACCGTCATGATGTTAAACATGGTTCTAGCTAGCCATTAAGTGCCAGATGCGCGCGCGAGAGAGAGAGAGAGAGAGAGAGTTACACTAGATAGGGTCTCCACTCAAATCCGGTTAGATCTAGATTTGGTGATAGGGGTCCCACATTGACGATCCAAGCTATTGAATGTAATATATGACCTCTAAACTACTTAAATACTAAAAATTATGTGCTTTGGAAACCGCTAGTTTATGCATCAAGTGGTCAAAAGATATATACAAATCATCAGTGACCAAAAATTTATACAAATCATGAGTTCAGGTGGAATTAATCAATCTACAGTCAATGTTGTGAACCTGAAGCATTAAATTTTATCTGATACCAGAAACTGCTACTTAAATACCAGAAAATAGTGCATATTTGTACATTTGTTTATGTGTGTGAACTTGAATATAAACTTTAACATGGCAAAAGGTTTCATACATTAATAATTTGACATCATATTTGAAACTTACATATTAGATGACATTTCTGTATATTTAACTTGACTGGCTCTGTATATCAAATTTTAACTTGAATCCTAGATCAGCTCAAAATCTGGGTAGGAACTCTTGCACAGTATCACCCTAAATTCCCTCTAGAATATGCAGATTTTTTTTTTTTTTTTTTTGTGGAGAACAATAAGATGCAGGTTGAAGATTTAACTTAATTGTTTCAGTAGCACAAATAATTGTTTTTTTCCACGAAAAGTGTAATTCATTGTGTATGATAAGGTAATTTCAGCTAATTTTGGCACTATAAACTCTATCTTATGAGCATTTACCTTGCAGAGAAAGCAGACAACTGAGGTACAAATGGTCAATGAAGCTGCCCAAAATTCCGATGTTCTCCATGAGTATTCTGACAGCTTCGTGCGTTGGGTGATCCAGGGAGATGCTCTATGTCACTGATGCAGGAAAATTTAGGTAATGCCCCTTCTGACCCTCAGCATCCAGATGTCGGTCCCTCAAAAATTTAGCAAAATGATTAGGAAAGGGGACAAATTACATGTTCAAGGTGGACATTCTTTGTAAGATATCCCTGCCCATATGTCGTTCTTTTCAGCCGTGTACAATTGTGTTAATTTGGTTAAAAAGTGCTGTCTTCAGTAATAGTCTGATAGAAGAATGAGTACATAGGTATAATTCTTTCGGATCTCTGTTACATTTGTTCCACCCTCAATATGCCATCATGTAAATATTCACATATATTTGCTCATTCGAGCACAACATTTATGGCAGCAATTTTTCCCTCTTACCAATTTTGGTTGATGATTAGTGCAAACTGCCTTCAGAGTTATACATACATAATAACAGGTAAATGCAAGAAATAATCTTTAATGGTATTCTTGCCCCCCTTTCTCTCCCTTGACTAGCCCTAGCCGCCGAAGGCGGAATCTGGTTTTATAGGTTTCGTTATTATGATTCTTGCATGCTTGATCAATTAAATCTGGAGCTTAATGTGCATTTATTGAACCATAAACAATGGTTTATGAAGTTAATCCAGCAGCAGAGTATTTAGTTATGTAATAACAATGACAAACTATTGGCCTCTCATACCGGCAGCCTGAGCTCTATTTGGATGTTGACGCCAGATAAGCACTGTTTCTCGCTGTTGTCAGACTTTTAGTCAGCGCTTTTAGTTAAGGAAAAGAGAAAATGCTCTCCTTTCCAATCCAATCAGTCACGGGATTTGAAGAACTGAGACATTTATCACTAAAATACTGTTGTCCATGTCACCTTCAGGCCAATGCCATTAAGCTATGTTAAAAAGCTTTGTGCTTCCAAACATGCACTAGAAACGCATCAAATGAAGTTAACAATAGAAAATAGAGAAGCAATATTTTTTTCTTGCTTGTAATCAAACAAAAAAAAGGGATAAAAACTAAAATCTTTCGAATCCTCCTACGAAATTTAATCTCAATGGATGGTTAAACAAAAAAGAAAATTAAGCCTCCAGCAGCAATGCCCATGATGAACTCTTAGTCTACAGTCCACGATCAAAATTCATGGCAGCCACTCAAAATTAGATTAAAAAAAAAGAATCCTAATTCAATATTTTTCTCTCCTTGTTTTTTTTGGGAGAAAAGAGATGTATTCCATTTGTATGCTAGCTCTCCCATCCTGAGGGGGCAGCAGGAGGCTGGCCATCCCAATTAGCCGGGGCAACAGGAGGAAGATCCGGGGCAACAGGAGGAGGAAGGTCCGTGGTCGGAGCCGCAGCAGCATCCCATCCATCACCAGCTACAGCACCTAAGAATAAGAGAACATTCCTCAATGTATGTACATGACTGGCCCATCACAAAATGAAGGTAGCATTACCACTCTCAGATATGTAATGAAACCAAAACTCATAAAGTAAGCCCTATTGTGACTGACGTCAGACTTTGTGAAACATCTGAGGATGATTTTTAGCAGAAAATATCTGGTGAATTCTGATAAGTAGGGCGTGATGCAAGGGGTCACGTCCACTTAATAATATGCATGAGCGTCATAAATTTATCAATAACAATGGATCCACAGGTTTAACCTATGTCACTAAAAGTATGACCAGAATATGATTCCTGGTAAATTCATAAAAGCATGAGCGATGTTCATGATCGTTAATGTTAATCCACCTACTCTTCAGATACCACAGTCCACAGATACAAGCAAGTAGATGGATAGATAACAATGCTGAAAAGAAAATTTGCTATTTCACCCAGGAAAGGAAATAACTACCAGGATGAAGAAATTTGTAACGAAATTTGCATCCAGAAATAAACTGACGAGCCTTAAAACATTTAAGAAAAGGGACTGGATTCTGACCTTGAGTAGCAGTCCAATCGACTCCAGGCACTGCAGGAACAGCAGGAGGTACAGCTCCCCTATCAGGTGCCCATTGTTCAGCAGGCCATTGATCATTTGGTATCATACCTGTATACTCAGCAACAGCACCATACTCAGGAGCAACAGGAGCTTCCTCTTCCTGCTCCTTGGCCTCCTCAGGATCCCTGTAGAAAAACAGGTCTACCTGCATGTGTCATGGCATAGTCTGTTAATGGAAGCACATACTTGATGGAAGAGAGCCAAAGTAAACAGGCAAACAATAATTAGTCCAGTACAGCAGAAAAGGTGTGTTGATAAAATTCCTGTATCCTACCATTACTTCCCATTTGTGCCCAGGAGCAATAGTACCACGCATTTGCAGAACCATCCTAGCCAGCAACCAGTAAAGGCAACCAATACTGAGCTTCCCCTTGTTGTTGGCCGGAATTCCAATGTCAACATATCGCATTGGTGAATCAGTGTCACAGAAAGCAATAGTAGGAATATTTCCAAGAGCAGATTCCTTAATTGGCTGCAGAATTTTTTCAAAGCACAGATAAATAAGAACAAATAACATTCACCACTTTTGTGTTAGCTCAACTACATTAATGATCAATTCACCTGATGGTCCGTTCTAGGATCAGTGAGAATGAGGAGACGGGGCTCGCTAAAGGACGTTTGAAGCTGATTAGTGAAGGTTCCAGGTGTGTGCCTTCCAGCAATGGCATGAGCACCAGTGTATTGTGCAAATTTCAGGACAGCTCTCTGTCCATAAGGTCTAGCAGACTGAACAATGATGTCTTGGGGATTTTCAATGGCAACAATAACCCTAGCTGCTAACTGAAGCTTTTCCCAAGTTTTACCAAGGTTAATGATGAAGATACCTGAGCAATGAATGTAAATATAAGAAAGAAGACATAGTTAATAGTATATGTTGTCCAGGTAATGCTCATTATATCAAAGAAACTTTTCTGCATTGCTAGGAGTGAGGGGCAAAGACATCAATATATAAACACAAAAGTCAAAAAAAGAGAGAGAAAAAGAAAAGCATTAATTAGGAGCAGTGCTACTGCCATGCTATACAGCTACAATTAGTGGCGAGCTGTAAAATGTTGTGATGAGTAACCTGTTCACAAATGGGTTTATCCTATTATCAGCTTAAATATGCAGAGATATGTACCCATCCGTTTCAATTTTTATCATATTTAGTTGACTGTTTGAAAGGAAAAAAGTTTTTTTTTTCAATTTTTTTATTTTGCAAGCTAACCCATTCAACAAACCAGGACATGTTTAATCAAAAGACCGTAGGTTATGATGCATGATGTGGAATCCTTATCAGCAGGGGTATGACACATACAGTTTATCTTTAATTGTCAAATCATAGACTAGCATAGATATGTAGGGGGAGGTAAGGGTAATGATATTTACTAGCGTAATCACCAATTAAGATTACACGTGGTGGTTTTCGTGAAGGAAGCCATGACCACTTTTTATTGGATGTTTGGCATCTGTCAAGTTTTGACAATGAAACAGATCAAAACAGTCATAGAATCATCATAGTTTATACTGTTTTGATCGCACGCAGTTAGAACTTAGGACTACATCTCAAGGTGTGCAAATAGCATTATTGCCTGTTTATTATAAAGTTCCGATTTCTTAAGAATGTGTATCTCAAATTCAGAAATTTAGGCAATAGACATGATGGAGGTCCTGATAAGTTATATTCCAATATTGAGAAGAAATAGGTTAAAAAGTTTTCTACATACATGTTGGAATAGAACAGACCCTAAGAGGTCAAAGCAGCCCCGGAATAATATACTCAAAGAACTAATAAATATAACGAGAAGCCTCAAAGAAAGTTATAAGCTACCAAGTGAAGCTTTATAAATCAAATAAAAAGTAGTAAGCCAATTGGGAGTATCAACTAGCCAACAATATTCTAATTCATAAATCAGTCTCATTTTCCAAATTCAAGCATGATAAACTGTCAAGGAGAGTGTCTAGGTGGCCAACATGCCCATCTTTTAAAATGTTGAAACTGGTGGAAGATGAAATACATAGTTTGCTTCCAAACAGTAAATTCTTATAAATGAATTGGAACTTTGATCAGCAGGCTACAGGGAATCAAAACCTCATGCGAGCAGGATAGCTCTACCTGCAGATTGACCATATTTTTTTTCAATGATCACCTAGACACTACCAATTATTTCTTCTCGACCAAGAATGTACATAGAAACATGAGATCCATCCCCTAGAGGATAACAGAAGCATGTGCAAGTGTTTTAAAAGCAATGGACATTCAAAATTCTAGTAATGGGAATATTTATAGAGGACATGTTGATGTTGATCACCATAACATAACTTCAAATCGTGGTGAAATTATTATTTTATTGAAGATGGGTACACACAGACAACATTCCATGCGGCGACTTTTTTCACCTTAACGAACATGGCCTGGTGAATAACACACAAAAGGGAACTCGGCAGTGATCACTCTCCGTGCGCATGCAGCCATTTTGGATATGATTACCATTCATTATAGATCATCAAGTTTTGATGTGTAATTGCAGCGCATATGAAGATGCTACAACTATTCTCTCTCTCTCTCTCTCTCTCTCTCTCTCTCTCTCTCTCTCTCTCTCTCTATGATGGGATCAGAAGACAATTACAAGCAACCATGTGACAATGCATGTTCATATTCAAAGGCCATTATAATCAAATCAGCAAACTTTTCAAATCTAGAACAACATAATGCAAAAAGTGTTATTTTGAAAAAAAAAATTAGAGCCATGAATTGACTTGGAAGCCATGTACTATCCAACTAATGAGCAGCCTAAAGGCCCACACTGTTCCTCTGTTAGCTTTTACCTAAATGGATAGGCAACGCATGCACAATGATCCAAAAAAAAAGAGCACCAAACTCATCAAAAATCTCTCGTTTTACATAACCAACTCCTCAAAATAACTACTGTCTACGAACCTAAGGCGATTCAAACCGTTTTCTTACTAAAACCCTCATAAAAAAATTAAAAACTGCAATAACCGTATGTAGATCAACACGAAATCGCGCCACTTTTTTCTTCGAATTTAACAACAAAAAGCCACAGAGCTAGAAAGAAGAGCAATCTGGACTAGGTTTAGGGCTTCGTTACCATCGGATCTCCTCTTAAAGACGTAACGCTCCATCTGGAAGTCGCAGTTCTTGGTGCCGAGGTGGACGTCGGCAGCGAGCATCATCTGGATGTCCTCCTCCTTCTGCGAGAGAGCCCTCGTCGCCATGGCTCCAACTCCAATATCCTCTAAGATCGAGGGTTAGGGTTAGGATTAGGGTTAGGATTGTGAAGAGGGGGCCGGGGATCGGAGACCCTAAGCCTCTTAGCCGAAACAAGAAGAAGAAAGGAGCCGAGGTCCCTATGTTGTGCCGCAAAACCCTAATGCCCGGCAGGTGTGAAATGACCAAAAAGGACTCGGCCCTCACGTTTTTTACTCCCCAATCCGATTCTGAGTCACAAGGCAGTAGTGGCTCGACCATATTGCAAATGGCCGTATTAGGCTCGATTTCGGGCTCGATCAAGCTAGAATTGGATGTCAATTAGGCCTAGTTTACAAGATTTTGTGAACCCAGCAATGCCTGCCGTACATCCAGTGGACCAATAGAGCATCTGATCGTCCATGTACTTCGTATTTACATGGCCTTGCAGGCATGTTTTTGGACATCAATATAATTAAAGTTGGATTTGTTCCAAGGGTCCCATTAGGGTGTTTGGTTAGTGCTCCATGAACTAAATCGCATCCATTTAAGCTAGATCGTGCTCGATTTCTATTCTTTTTTTTTCCTCCTCCTCCTCCTCCTTTTGAAGCACATTTTTGTATACTGAGCTAGTGCTATCCTTTTTCAACCTACCTTGTACCTACTACAAGAGAAAATCGGTGCTCGAGCCGGTATCCTCAAAGTGATAGAACTGTTTGGTTCTATAAAGATTATAGTCGAGAAGAGGACTTCATCATTGTTGTGATTAACTGGATTAGGGGTTGTTTGTCCTACTTTGCATCTCTATGCATGAATATCTTCAATCCGACATGATGTGTTGTTCCTCTTCGTGCCACCCCCATCGGCTGCGAGGAAACCAAGTCGTAGATTGGATTGTCAATTTTGCTTGTTCTTCACCCACTTGTCCTGTTGGCTGAGGTTGTCCTTGCGGGCTTCGAAAGAAAGAAAGAAAATAGAAAAATAGAGAGAAATGTTGATAACCTCGCGACTACCATTGAAATTTTCTATAAATACTTGAAAATATGTACGGCATATTTATGATTAATTGTTTAAAATTAATTCATAGTCTAGTATCAATATTTTATGGCTCATATAAATTACTAGTGTTGGACATGTCCTATGTAGGTAGCTCTGAAGAGGGAAAAAATAAAGATGGTTTTGGGCCATGTTGGTCTAGGCCCAAGGCCATCGCGGGATAAACAAACCTCGGGCCATCCGGCCAAGCCCAGGGGTACCACATCTAAGCCCAGCTCGACGGAGAGTTTTGCTTTCTGGGCAGGGCGGGGCTCCAATTGGGCCATAATCCATTTTATTCCAAAATTCTGTGTAGGAATTAATTGGTCTTTGAAATAATTGGGCTGAGTCAGGCTACTAAGCTAACAAATCTAGCCTGATTCTGGCTCGACCTATTGGAAGTCCTCATATTTCAAAAGAATCCAATGTTGATAGCAAAATAGAGAAGGATCTCATTCCAAAGGAATTTGATGACACTTCTTGTTCAAAAAAGAATAAATTTTGAATACCTAGTTGTAAGTTGTTCAACAATTGAAATAAAAAAGCGAAGGACATCAACGCAAATGCATTCTCTGACCTTAAACTAGAAATTCTTCTTAGTGATCTTACGATCAAATATGATTTAGCGGCCCTTGGCCCCATCGATTGGCTTTTGAGAGTTCCAAACAGCCGTTTTACTTTTTTTGGGAATTAATGGTGCCCCTAAGAACTGCCATTCGGTTGTTTTGACAATGTTATTACGTGATGGATCAGCATAGTCCATTGAAGAAGAAGAAGATGCATATAATTATATCCTCTTTTAGCTCAGAAATTACGTTCCAATATGGTAAGCACTGCATGCAAATATATATGGCCTTACGTAGCTCAATTAATATAAAATGTTATCGTCCACCGACCCCAACAAGCGGGCTTAGAAGAATAATAGTCTGGCCATCAAAATAATAGTCTTAATTGGCACTCGAGGTGGGGTTGCAGTCCCACCATCAGTTGGCCACACCAAATGGACATGGATGATATGCGAAGGGTCCCATCTGACTCGGCTTCAGGGCCCCACTTAACTCGGAAAGGCCGGTATGCCGTGAGCATGGCTTAAATTTTCTCATGTAAGACTGCGTCTGATAATATTTTGACCATGTTTGATGCCAATTGGCACCTAGATCTTCCCTTTCGATGCTTGCAGGAGTCAGCACTCGACCCTTGAGAGGTATGGTGGGTATGAGGTAGAAGGTGGAGATTAGTTTGGCGACATTATTAAAATTGCATCAACTTATAGGCCGGAAGGGCATCCTTTCGGATCGGAAATCCTTCTTAGGCATAGGTGCCCGATGAGGTGGATTTGTGTGAGAGAAGGCGAAGGCGCGAGTAACGCTGCAAATGGATTAGGTTGACTCGTGACCCGACCTATCCGACCTGTTTTGGAGGACCTGTAGGGTTGGGTCTGGTTTTACTGAAATTTAGATTCGATCCGACCCATTCCATTTGAAATTTGAGTAATTTGGGTTTTCAATCCTACGACCCGACTCGACTCGATTAGAACTTGTAAATATATTTGGGCATCTGGGTCGCAACCTCTGAAGGTGCAAACAAGTTTTGAAGCTATGGATGGGTTGATCCGAATCGGTCTCAAATTTTTTGGGTTGAATACGAGTTATACATGGATCCGATCCAACCCAAATGATCCATTGGGTCAAAAATTGTAGCGGTGGATCCGACCCAACCTAATCTTGGGTTTGGATCCAAAATTAGAACCCAAATAAGAAATTATGTTGGATCATGATCCGAACCGACCTATTTATACTCCCTAAATGCAACCTGCCATGCTATGGTTGGTGCGCCTAAGTGCATGTTTTTGATGCTTGGATGATCTCCGCTCCTTTTCTTGCCGTTTTGGTAACGACGTGGTCGGACCCACCACCAGTCACCGGAACCGGGTGCATTCCTTCCGTTTAATGCTCTGCTGGGATTTATTCCAAGGCCACCGAAGACCAATTAAGCCAAATGAAATTGGCAAGCCGACGGTTTGTGGACCGCTGGTTGAGAATGAAAACTAAACGTCCAATCTTGGGTGCCAAAGTATGAGTGTCCAAATTCTCCTCCTCCTTTTTTTTGGATTAGATTGAGGCCTTGAACCCAAAACATTCCATGTTATCTCATAAAGAGATCTACATGTTGGCAAGCTAAGCTTTGTGCCGATACTCTAATTTTTATATTGCCATTTGATTTATACGTTAGGTAGTGCTCGACATATTCGATGCATGTAGAAGAAAAATATGAGTGGCTTTGGTTTTACCATCCAATTGAGAATGCATCTAGTCTCTATTTTTTTGAACTAAAGTTGAGAGGAAAATGGATCAAAGTAGTTCTGCGAAGCTACTGCCTTCATGTGATTAGGTGGTCTGAAAGTTCTCTTGATTTGGAATTTTCTTTGTATGTTGAAGCTTGTGAGATGGATCCGACTTATAGTTGGCTCATTGTTAGATAGTAGTTGAGCAGCATATATTAAAGTTTGGCTTAATTTTTATACAATAATGGATGGAAAAATGACAGCAGTATAATACATCATATATCATTATAATTATCTTTTATAAGGTAAACAATTCCTATTACTTTTATCCCTACCTTTTTATAAAAATATTAATTTTTTAAAGTTAAAATTTTATTATATTAAAAAATAATTTTGTGGTCTTAAAGATAATAACTTTTTATTGGATTACAAGCCATAATGTCATTATGGTTCCAGTATTATCCACCATAACATTGTCATAACAACTGTATGACAATTATTATTTAAATATTTTTAAAAATAGAATCATGCATTTTGAAGCAAATAATGACTACTGTAACTATTATAATAATAAATAACAGTTTCAGTGGATGTTTGTTGCAGTGGTGTATAATGCATTATCTGATCAATTTGAAGATGCTTGCCCTTGTCATTAAAAAAAAAAAAAAAACTGAGCATTCCTTTTTCCTCTTCATCTGTTGCTCTATTGGTAAACATTTCTTTTCCCTCCCCAAGATCCAACTCACTCAAATGATATAAAACTCCGGCTCTTGTGGTGATGGACTGTGTTGTCGTTAGATTCTAAACTAAGGTTAGTAGCCATCAGAGCTGTGTTGAGGTCGGTTAGAATTGAAGTAAGCTAAGAACGGATGAAACCCAGGCAATCTCAGACCAATTGGGAAACCTGCAAAAAAAAAAAATCGTTTATTAAAAAGTTTTTGGCAGGAGATTCTTTAATACTTAAAGTTAGAGATCTAAAGCAACAATAAAAGAGAAAGTAGAATACATTGAGAGGAGTCTAAAAATTTCTCACTCTTTATTCCTCAATCATCTCTCTCTATATAGGATGAGAATGGTGTCTATCACCTAATTTATCAGAAAGCGTTGTAACCCTGTCGTAACTGTTAATCGTGCTCTAATGGCATGGTAACGGTTTTTCATAACCATGGTGCGACGATAATTACATTGATCATGCCTATATTAGTGTAACCACTGTTAATACCATTATTGTGGTTCATGCAGTAATATTTGAAATGCCATGTCGGACATAGAAGATTGTGTAGGAATGAATTCTTTTCACCTTGCAATGGTTAATTAACTAAAAAAAAAAAAAAAAATCCCTCAGCTCGTATACATGGTGTGCTGTAGTTGCGCCTCCCAACATGAAATGTGCCGCTAAAGGAAATAAAGCAAAATGTTTGGTGCAAGTACGAGAGATTTTCCTGTGGGAGGACCCACCGAATCCGCCAATAGATTCCACCTTATCGTGATCCATGGGGCGCGGGCGGTCGCAGCCTCACAGGTCTCCTCCCTCCCCTGCGTGCGCGCCAGCTCAGCAGGCAGGCAGGCACGCGTCAGAGCTCACGCGCCTCCCTGGGGCCCACCCCGTTGACCGTCTGCTGTGAGACGCCACCGTCCGTCGCCGGATCCTAAATCCCCGCCAAATAGATTTGGATAATATCCGTCGCTTTCCGACCGACCTCCCCCCCCCCCCCCCC
>JAOXJJ010001100.1:22262413-22295154 GCA_025769935.1 Phoenix roebelenii | reverse complement strand
ACTACCGCCAGCTGGCCTCGGTCAGGCACCTCGCGCAGTCGGAGTACGCGCGCGCCTACCTGTACGCCCGGGCCAACGTCCTCGCCACGGTCGTCAGCGACTGGACGCCGCTGGACGGCCTGGACGACGCGGACCCGCCGGGCGGTCGCACCACCGTGACCTACAATCCCGCGAAGGCCCGCGAGGCCGTCGCGGCGCTGAGGCGACAGGTGCCCGACGTGGAGTTCGTGCCGCTGGAGGGCATGACGCGCGAGCAGCTGGTCGCCGAGCTGCGCGGGCGCGGCCACACGGTAACCCATGTCGACCTCGGCGGCGGTCTCGGCATCGCGTACCTCGCGAGCGACCACCCCATGGCGGTGCGCGACTTCGCCGCGCGGCTAGGGGAGATCGTCACCGAGCAGTGCGCCCGCAGCGAGGTGGTCCGCCCGAAGATCTCGGTGGAACCGGGGCGGGCCGTCGTGGGCAACGCGGGCGTCACGCTCTACCGCGTCGGCACCGTGAAGGACGTCGACCTCGGCGACGGCAAGTACCGCCGCTACGTGTCGGTCGACGGTCCGCAGGGACGTCGGAACGACGACGTCGAACTCATCCGATTCTGGACAAGATGGAAAAATCGCAGCCGTCCGTCTCATGGATGATGGGAGGGACGTGGAATGGCCGGTCTTTAGGTGAGCCGCCCCCTGGGCCCCATGAACGAGATTGGGAGGGACGAAATATGAGACGAAAAGCCACCAATCGTGGTTGCGAAGTTTTGCAATTCATTAACCATTCCACCGCTTGATGGTCTTGGATGTTGAATGTATATTGTGATGGACCTCCTTGCTTTGATTGATTTTACTATATATATGAAGCATATTAGTAATATATACATATATATGGAAGTAAATTACTTGCTCGACAACATATTATTATATAATGCATGGTCCAAGATACTGTTGTAGTTTGCCGTTGGAGCTCGATCACTTTTGATTATTGCAACAGAGATTTAGGTTCGAATCTCACCTTATCTTATAATATGTAGGTAT
The DNA here is from genome assembly GCA_025769935.1 of Phoenix roebelenii. NCBI lineage: Eukaryota > Viridiplantae > Streptophyta > Magnoliopsida > Arecales > Arecaceae > Phoenix > Phoenix roebelenii. Next base: position 22,294,129 of record JAOXJJ010001100.1, on the reverse strand, counting down.
TAAATGGGACCATGATATAATATGTAGATATTGTAATATTAGAATTGATCTTTGCTTAGCAATTAAAAAGCTTGGTTTGGTCCATGCTAAAATTTTAATTTTAGATAATTATAGTATAGGAGAATCTCTCTCACCATATGTATGTAAAGGTAAAAAATAATTTTGATCCCTGCAAGCAACCCAAATTGATCATATTAGGAATGACGAAAGGGAAGTTATATTCCATCTTAATTGGGTACGAAGGAAGACTTTCTATTGATTGGTTAATAAATTCTATTGTTTGGACATTTATCACCACATAGCATTTCTTCTTCATCTTTGACTAGGATGATATTACGTAACTTCAAAATATCTAGAATGCTAGAAAGGTCGACACCGTTATAAATAGCAAGTTTCAAGTCAAACGTGGGCAAAGATGACCCCAGACAAAGGTTGCGTAATCTACCATCCATTCTGCTTTTAAAACTAACAACTTTAGCCATGTTCCACCATGTACCAATGGAGTAAGCTTTTCTCTAGAAATACGAAACTGATGCATCTATATTGATTTTTTTCACATAGTATAAAATCTTATTCATCCTCGTATCTCTTTCTTTTATTTTCTAAAGAAAATATTTTAGTTTGGTCAAACTCTAAGCCATGAGGTGAGGCAATTGGCTGGCCATCGGGCCAGACCCTTCTTAGCCACCAGCTTTGAACTCGGCGAGCCATTTGCGTACGAAGAAACGGAGACACACCGTCAAAAGAGTTGAACCCAAGTCCGAAACAGGGAAAAGAGAAGACAGAAAAAAAAAAAAATCCCAATCCATTGGCCGAGTGGGAGAATGGTAGAGAGAGAAGCAAGAAAGAATAAAGAAATGGCGTGGAAATGCGAGCAAAACCCATAGCCAAGGGCGAAGGCGGTTTTAGGCGGCAAGGAGGAGATAGACGAGGGAAGGAGAGGGCGTCTTCGCGGAAAGGGACGTCCGGGCTTTTTGTTTATTCTCGTCGGCACCCACCGAGGAACAGCGGGTGGAAGTGGAGCCCCCATCCCCCATGCCCACTCTGTCTCCTACCTTCCGCCTATATAAAGAGGTTCGGGCTCTTCACCACTTCGTTCAATCGTTCGTTCTTTCTTCCTCTGTTTTCGTTCCCTTGCTTCCGTTGTTGTCTACTTGTCTCCTTGTTTTGTTGGTTTTCTTTCACTTTTGGAGTCTTTGGGGGCTTGGCATCTCTGGTCCCCCTGGTTCCGTTCTTCTGCAGGTAAATCTCGTTCTCCCCTGGCGAAAAACGTATTTTTTTTTTTTTGAGCAGGAAAATATATCATCTTGACGGGAAAACGGAGTAGTTCGGTTTGACCACGGCAGCAATTTAATGCAATTCATATGAATAAATGTTTGGTTTTATGTCTAGGTTTTCTTCTCCTCCTTTTGCTTCGATCACTGCATTCCTTGCTCGCTGATTAAAAGAAACACGTTTTTCTACAAAACGTGCTCTTAGTACCTGCAAAAAAAAAAACAAAAAAAAACGTGATTTTTAATGTCCTCACCTGTTTCTTTTTCCTTCTTTAGCGTCAAGCGAGCGAATTTTCTAGTTTAAATTAATTTTCCCCTACGCCCATGTCGAAATTTCCGGGAAAACAAAGGATTTTTGCCACAAATTTATTGAATCTTAGCTGGAAGCACTAGAGAATAAAGAATTACAACTTTAGGAAGGAATTTTTTTTATTTTCCTTTCCTTTTTTTATTATTTTTTTCCAGAATGGTTCAGAACTGAGAAACTTTCAAGGCATCTCTTTTAGCCCCCAAAAATGAAAAGAGAGGCTCTTTTTGGTTACATGGTGGTCCTGTTCAAACCTTTCTAAATTCATAATAGAGAAAAGTTATTGGATAGGACAGCATTGGTGACTCTATGGATGAAGGAGGTTACTTTTTTTAATGTACAAAATTGGACACTTATTCTCCTTTGACCTTATATCTATATCTATGTCTATATCTATATCTATATCTATGTCTATATCTATATCTTTATCTATATCTATATTTACTTTCTTTGCTTTGTTCCGGGCTTATTATATATTCTTGACCCCTCCCTGTCTTGGATTCTCCTCCCTCTCTAATTGTTTCCCTCTCAGTGTTGTCCGATAAGACTTTGCTTCTTCCTCTCTCTTATGTCCGGTAAGAGTTTGCTTCTTGTTTGCTCTAGAAGTTATGATACGTTATGATGGAAGACTTCTTAAACTTTGAAGCAGAACTTCTTTAGTCTTTATGCAAAGTTTTTGAGTTCGCTCTTTTTTGGGTATTTCGCTCCGTTTTTTCTCCAATTACAAGTGAATTGCATATTACCTTAGGGTTTTACCATCAGAGTTTAGTACTCTAATCTGAAGGTTTTGTCTTCTCGGTATTTTTTGTACCCAATATGGGAGTTAAGTATGTCGTTAATGCTCCAAGTCAATAGATCTAGTTGTGGTTAGGAGATTTGAGATTTGCGTCTTTCTAGATGTTCCACTGTGTGGTCTGATCTAACTTCCTAGTCAATTATCTCAACTTGTTTTAATGGAGAATTTTGTATCAGTGCTTTAAATACGTGTTCTTAACATCGATTTTCTTCGATCTGTAGTCTGGGGCATTTCTGAGGCTTGAAGGAGATTGGAAGAGAAGCCATGGCTGAGCGCAAGTTGACACGCATCCATAGTTTCCGGGAGCGTCTTGGCGACTCTTTGTCTGCTCATCCGAATGAACTGCTTGCCCTGTTTTCAAGGTATTGGATCAATTTTGTTTCTGAACTTGCTTAATAAATTGTCCAAATGTCACATAGCATAACAATTTTTTTTCTGTTTATATACAATTTATATTGCCCTTTTTTATATGAATTTCTGTTTCACATACATCCTGAAACTTCTGGAAAATTTGATCTTTTATGATTTCAGTTTTTTTTTTTTTTGAGTTTACTATCAGCAACTTTTTGTTCATTTATATTATTTGGAGGACTTTAAAACTTTTCCACTCTTGTAAACTGAAGTTTTGGGATACTGTGAAGAAAGTTGGGTCATTGACATTGATTTCAATTGTAGTATCAGTGGTTTACGCATTAGATTTTAAGAAAATCTAGTGGGTTGGCTGTGTTGCATTGGATTCTTTATGTTTGGCTTCTTTTTTTTTTTTTGAGGGGATGTTTGTTTTCGATTGGTGGCAGGTTTGTCAACCAGGAAAAGGGAATGCTGCAACCCCATCAATTGCTTGCGGAGTTTGAGGCTGTATTCTCTGAGGGAGAGAGGCAAGCGCTGAAAGATGTCTTCGAAAGTGTTTTGAGAGCTGCGCAGGTGATTTATAAGCAGATCAGAGCTAAGACACTGGTTATCATTTCATATATAATTTTAGACTTTTGTAGTAAAAAATTCTGCTTACTAATGCGATGCAGGAAGCGATAGTCATACCCCCATGGGTTGCTCTTGCTATTCGGCCAAGGCCTGGTGTCTGGGAATATTTGCGGGTTAATGTGAATGAGCTGGCTGTGGAGGAGTTGACTGTATCTGAGTACTTGCAGTTTAAGGAGCAACTTGTGAATGGAGGGTAGGCTATATAATTTAAAAGATTCTATACTGTGAAAAGAATTCCCAGAATTTCCTATATTAAGTGTATATTTTTATTTCTGCTCCTGTATGGCCTATTACCAATTGATTCTGTTTCATTCTTGCCCCCTTCTCCAGTAATCAGGATAACTTTGTATTAGAGTTGGACTTTGAACCATTCAATGCTTCCTTTCCTCGGCCTTCACTGTCGAAATCCATTGGTAATGGAGTGCAGTTCCTCAATCGTCACCTCTCTTCAAAACTGTTTCATGACAAAGAAAGCATGTACCCACTGCTTAATTTTCTTCGGGCACACAAATATAAGGGAATGGTAAGTTGTCATTTCCCATTTTCTTCGGCAGTTTGAAGTTATTATCACCTATCCATGTTATTTCAGTATTTGTTATTCTTAAATCTGAATTCAGGCCTTTCATAAAATTGTTACTCTTTTTGAAACAATTATCATTCTTAATCTTAATATATCCGTAATAGTGAAATTTGACCTGATGTTTGAGGTTTTAAATGATCAGGAGGAAATGCCTATCATGATTTTAATTATGAACAGTAATTTGGATCGAGAAATTTAAAGTTTTTCTGATACTAAAGATCCAGAGCGTTTATATAACATCTCACCAGGTGTGTAAATATATATGTAATCTGAAATATCAGAACAATGAAAATTTCCATCAGAATATTGTCCCCCCCCCGGGCTGAACTCCACGCACACAAGAAAAACGGAAAAAAAAAGCTATAGTAATTTTTGATGTTATCATGCAGACAATGATGTTAAATGATAGGATACAAAGCCTTAGCGCTCTCCAAGCTGCACTAAGAAAGGCAGAGGAATATCTGTTGAGTATCCCAGCAGACACTCCATATCCGGAATTTAATCACAGGTAATTTTATGTACATTTGTTCTCTTTTAATAATATATTTTAGAGTTCTACAAGATTTTAACTAGAATGTCATATCTGAATGGATTGTTTCCCATTTGAATAATGTTTAGATTTCAAGAGCTTGGTTTAGAAAAGGGTTGGGGTGATACAGCACAGCGTGTCTGCAAGACCATTCATCTACTCCGTGATCTTCTTGAGGCACCTGATCCTTGCACCCTAGAGAAATTTCTTGGGACAATTCCTATGGTGTTTAATGTTGTCATTTTATCTCCGCATGGTTACTTTGCCCAAGCTAATGTTTTGGGATACCCTGACACTGGAGGCCAGGTAGAATACTCGAACAAAAATGGATCTGGTTTTGAAGAAATTTCCGCATCTTCGGATTGCCTTTTCTTCTATCAATATTCTTCTTTTCCCTATCAACAAAAATTCTTTGTTTTGCAGATTGTCTATATTTTGGATCAAGTTCGTGCACTAGAGAGCGAGATGCTACTTAGAATAAAGCAGCAAGGTCTCAATATCACTCCCCGAATTCTTATTGTAAGTTTGACATTCTATCTTATGGTTCTCTTATTAAGTTCATTGATTCTATCTTCTTCAAGGCAAAAATCTATTAAGGATAAGGGAAGTTTTGATGCTATAAAAGCCTTCTTCTGTGACCATTATTTTATCTTACAGGTGACTAGATTACTACCTGATGCAGTAGGGACCACTTGCGGTCAGCGGCTTGAGAAAGTCCTTGGCACTGAGCACACACACATTCTGCGGGTTCCATTTAGAACTGAAAAAGGAATCCTTCGCAAATGGATCTCACGCTTCGATGTATGGCCTTACCTTGAAACTTATGCAGAGGTAGATCTCTCATCTGATTTTACTAAGCTTTTCTCTTGGCACCGGACCTTGTTTCTATTGTGCTTCCATGCCTACGCCTGAAGTTTTTTAGTTCTTTTGATGCTACATGTATTATTGATGAAATACATGAGCATGATAAATTGATCTATGAAATCCGATGGTTTGGTTTGCAGGGCTCTTGCTGCATAAAATTTTCTGCAAATTTCTGAATTTATTTTTGTTTTGTGGATAGGATGTTGCCAATGAACTGGCTGGGGAACTGCAGGCAACCCCAGATCTAATTATTGGAAACTACAGTGATGGAAACCTAGTAGCATCTTTGCTGGCGCATAAGCTAGGAGTTACTCAGGTTTTTTACTTTATAACATAGTGGTCTTTTATTTTCCTTTCTGAAACCAGACTACCCTAGTTATCTACCCTAGTTATTTACTATATCTACATGTCCTCTTGTATACAGTGTACTATTGCCCATGCCTTGGAGAAAACAAAGTATCCAAATTCAGATATATACTGGAAAAAGTTTGAGAACCAGTACCATTTTTCTTCTCAGTTTACTGCTGATTTAATTGCTATGAATCATGCTGATTTCATTATCACCAGTACTTTCCAAGAGATTGCCGGAAGGTATTGTTTCCATCCGGAGTTTAATCATCCTTTTGTTACTAATTTCTGATAAAATGGAACTGATATTTTCAAACATCTATGTTATATCAGCAAGGACACTGTCGGGCAGTATGAGTCTCACATTGCATTTACCCTCCCTGGGCTCTACCGAGTGGTTCATGGAATTGATGTATTTGATCCAAAGTTCAACATTGTTTCCCCAGGAGCTGATATGTCTATTTACTTCCCTTACACGGAGGAGAGTAAGAGATTGACTTCTCTCCACCCTGAAATTGAGGAGCTCCTCTTCAGTTCTGTGGAGAACTCTGAACACAAGTAAAGATCTACGAACATCTCTTCTAGTTCCTTTATTCTCTCACTCTCTCTCTCTAAACTAAAAATTCTTTCAAAGTTTTTTTTCATATAATGTTCTCATTTGTTTTCAAAAATCTCCTCTTCTTAGTTGATAGTTACTGACATGGAGATTCTTGCAGGTTTGTATTGAAGGACCGGAATAAGCCTATTATCTTCTCAATGGCAAGACTGGACCGTGTGAAGAACATGACTGGTCTGGTTGAGCTATATGGAAAGAATGCCCGTCTGAGGGAACTGGTCAACCTTGTCGTTGTGGCTGGAGACCACGGGAAGAAATCCAAGGATCTTGAGGAACAAGAAGAGCTAAAGAAGATGTACAAGCTCATTGATCAGTACAAATTGAATGGCCAGATCCGCTGGATCTCTGCGCAGATGAACAGGGTTCGCAATGGTGAGCTGTACCGCTACATTGCTGATACTGGAGGAGCCTTTGTACAGGTATAGCCTTCTGCTGTCTAATTCTTTTTTTCTAAGACAAATTGGTGCCTAATCCATTCGATAGTGAGTTATGAGCCATGAATTGCAGCAATTGTTATCCTATAGAATTTCACTGATGTTTCTTTTCTTTGGTTTAAGCCGGCATTTTATGAAGCATTTGGGCTCACTGTCATCGAAGCCATGACGTGTGGCCTGCCCACATTTGCAACAGCTAATGGAGGGCCGGCAGAGATCATAGTTCATGGTGTTTCTGGCTTCCACATCGATCCTTACCAGGGCGACAAAGCTGCTGAGCTTCTAGTCAGTTTCTTTGAGAAATGCAGGGAAGACCCCACCCACTGGAATAAAATTTCACAAGGAGGGCTGAAGAGAATTGAGGAGAAGTAAGTGTTATGCCTCATGAAGTACTTTTCCACATCGAGTCTCTTGACTTCAAATGAGATCTGAAGCTTGTTATAACACAGGTACACTTGGAAGCTGTATTCTGAGAGGTTGATGACATTGGCTGGTGTTTATGGATTTTGGAAGTATGTCTCCAAACTCGATAGGCGAGAGACCCGTCGTTACCTTGAGATGTTTTATGCTCTCAAATATCGTAACTTGGTGAGTTTATCTTTTTCTATGTATCTGCTACTCATGTATATATTTCAGTTGGTTGATTAAATGATTCACCTTTGCTGTGATGTCCGATGCAGGCAACCTCTGTCCCTCTGGCTGTTGATGGAGAGACTATTAGCAATGGACCGAATTAATGACAAGGGGATGTAGACTCTGGTGTTTGCTAGTGATTCAGGATTCAGATGGAAAAGCTTCTGTCATCTTCCTTTCTGTCCTTTCTTTTGGATTAGCACATTTTTCTCATTTCTTTTGGATTGACATCATTTGTAAGGGCTTGTTTTGTGTTTCACTAAGTGTGGAAGATTTTGATGCTTTCTGAATGTGATTCTACATGTGGGGCTTAGTCCCAGAAATACAAATACTTTATCTAACCTTATTTCTCTGTGCCGAATGAACTTATGTCTGCAGAAAGCTAGCCAAGTATTATGCAACAATTATGGTGAGTGAGATTACCATGACTTGAACGATATATTGCTGCAGGAAGAACCCAGATTGTGTTGATAGAGACTTGGATCCTATCAAGGAACAGGGCTGCAATTGGATCAGTTTGAGATGAGATCTAGTCTAGCTTGTCTTTGTAGGTGCAAACTATTAGGCTTGACCGCAAACCTTACCTGATTCCCTGGTGCAATGTTGCTCGACTTTTGCTTACCTATGGCTGGGCTATGCCTCTTACCAAACTTAGCTCGATTTTTTTTTTTTTTTTTTTTTCAGGCTTTGGATAGGGATTAAGCTTTTTTTTGGATAATCCTAGGCTCGATCCGAATCCTAAGGCTTTTAGATAGATTTTGTGCCTGATATTCCTAAATTAGTTACCGCGGGGTGATGAGATCATAAAGCATAAACATAAAAGAGGGGCGTTTCAAGAATTGAACTCAGATACCCTCGCATCCCAAGCGAGAATCATACCACTTGACCAAACACCATTCTGTAAACCGAGTCCTCCGATAAATCCTCCAGCTCCGCTCCTGCAAACCACGCCATGCACCACATAGGTGGAAGCCGAAGCCTTGCGGGCTGTTCTCAAATGCAAATTACTATTTGCAATGTAAATTGTGTCTTCCTTGGATAGAAAGCACTGAAGCCTTAAGCCCTGGCAGTGGACTAAAGGAGACTTAAGAGTTAGGCTCTTAAGCTTCAGCACTCAAACCACAAGCTTAACCCTGCTTCTCTATGTAAGCACAATCACTGTTACCCGCTAATCTGTAAACCCAATCAATCTGTTCATGTCAATTAACAAGGTGGCAAAACCTTCAAACTAATTTATACCTTGGGTGATGTTGGATTTTTAAATTTTTCAAGAATCACACTCTTGCACCTGCTTCCTAAGTGATTCTTAACTCTGAATTTGTTTTAGAGCTTTAAGAGCTTTGATTCATTGCTTTGGTGACAAAAAAAAACAACAGAAATTTTCAAATACTGATATCAAGCAGCAGAAGTCTGATGGTTAAGTCTACATTCCTTTGCCATTCATCATAGTATGACTTGACAAGCTAACATGATCACCGCCTCCCCAACCCCAACAAAAAAAAAGCAGGAAGCTGACATAAGATTCATACATAAGACTATGAACAGCTGAAAATGAACAGTAACTTGGCGATGCCTCAACTATGCCATCAGGAACTGGGTGATGAATCAACTATGGCATCTTCCACAATCTGTTCAATACCTCTGTTGGAGATGCTGTGAGCTCGAACTCAAATTTCTCAACTTTCTTCTTGTTTCTCTCCACAACATCTAATTAGTTTTAAGGACAAAGCCCATGGAATCACATTATGTCAAATAAAGATCTCGAGAACCTTCCCAGAAGAAGTCCTCAGCAAAGAAAGCTCAAGGAAATCCTTCAAATTGGACTGGCACGAGATTTTACTGACTGAATGGAGGGGGAAATACCATTATACAAACAAATGAAATAAGGAAATGCAAGTGCCTACTTCTGGTATAAAGGATACAGCCAGAAATCTTGCCCTTGTCTTCTAAATTTGGGATGATACTTGTCACTGAAGCACACATGGAAAGCAAATCTCTACAAATAAAGAAGCCAGATTAATTCACAATTGATTAGCCGTAGTATAATAATCGAAAGTGCTTCACCTCATTGTAGTTTGATGGAAACCATCAGCTTATCTAAAAGGGACACACATACAAATGTAAGTACAAATATTAAAAAGGAGAGAGAGGGGGGGGGGGGGGGGGCGCTCGACTTATTCGATATTTGAATATATCTCTAATTGGATAATAAGAGGTAGAAAAACTAAAAGCTGAGTGGTGTTCAAAGAGTTTTATGCTAAAGACAAATTCGTGACATAGGAGTTGCCATTTTCTCTCACATTAATCCATATCTAAAGTCTTCATACCCAGAGCATATTATAGAATTAGCAACATTTGTTAAATCTTCTCAATCAGAACTCTCACTCTATCTCCTATTGGGCTAAGGAGAATTGATGCTTTATAGGGTCTTGGCTGCTAGTGCAATTGTATATTGCATGGCTCTCTTGAGTCTTGATCTTAAATTGAAAATGACCCACAGGACAAATTTCTGTTGAGGTATATCCAGAACTATACTTGATAAGAACATAGAAGTTTTTGTTGTAACCATAACCTTTAGTCCGCAGGCTTTATCCTATTTGCATGGGATTTGCTTAACTGATATAAATATTATCATTATACTCTGAAAGAATTAATCTTATACTTTAAGGAATTTCCATTGCTATCTCTTAGGTTGATGGCAATCCTCCATGTAATGGTGTTGAATTCTAACTATGGCAATTTTAGACAAAAGGACCTAGTATGAGATCTAGATGATGAATTGTTGAGAAGGGAGGCATAACTTACTGTATATAATACTTGCAAACTAAGTTAATGCACCAGAAACAACCATCCAAGATTACACTGAGCTTGTAAAGAATATGAACAAATAGGAATAAATGAATGTATTCAAGTTGGAGGCTCAACTCAGAAGACAGTGCCGGAAGTTCATGCTAGAAAAGATCTGAATTTGTTTGTATAAAGGCATAGATGATCTATAGATATGACCATGAGGCAGGACTGAAGATTGGCAGCCGTCAACACTGCTGGCTATTCCTAACTTTTGTTGTGACCTTGCTGATCTACATTGGTGGAAGGAGCAGCTAATAATGTATGTATAAGTCCTAGGATTTTTAAATACCAAGGCATATTTGTTGCATGAGAATTTTATATATTAGAATTATGCTCGGCAGTTTTCATGTACAATGTATCCACACTATCAGATACAGCTATCTAACTTTGCCTTCGCCATAACTCAATTCACTAAGATGGATACAAGTATCCTATGCTGACAAAGTTAAGATACAATAAATTCAACTAAAATATGTCAAATTTTATAGTATATGTAAAAGTTCTCTCATATACAAAGGTTCCACATGATGTTGAGAATAAGTCAAAAGAATTTAACAGAGGAAAGATCACATAGAATGTGCATAAGAAATATTAAGGAGATTATCGTGGTGCCAATATATACATGTCCAAGTGTCTGACATCCGTTTGTCATTTTTTCCTTCATATTGGTATTTAGGTGTCAACTAGAAGGTAAAAGTGACAAATTTTGTAGGGTGAAGTTCTATAGGCTACTTGTGATGAAACAAGACTCTGTGAGATGGAGAAAAACCACAAAGGCATGCATTGAATTGCTATCATTATGGAATTTGGATGACTGGACAACCAATGCCCATTTAGAGCCCATTGGTGTATCTTATTTTGAGTACTCTTAATTCATGTTGTTCATACTTCATATGACTAGTCTTGTTACTTTCAGTGCTAAAAATAAAGTCCATATCAGGTGGAAAGTGGGGTGTCTAAAATGACATTTGGGAAGCCTGAAAAAAACAAACATTATTCAACATGAAAAATATACAAAAAGAATTTTGAAAATGCAGAGTGAAACAAAGATACATAGATACTTACTGTGCAGTCGATATGTCTTTCTCTTTTTTCTTGATTATTTCTTTTCGTTCTTCAATTGAAACCCTCTGATGTTCCAAATCACCAAGGTCATCACTGATTGTCGTGTTGTAGCACATTAAAGATAATTCAGTAATGATTGAAAGTTTCCCAATTTTAAATAAAATATCTTTTTGAAAATACAAGTACACTGAATGAACTGAATCTTATCTGAAATATACAAGCATACTTGAACTTAAACTTATCTTAATTCCTGACAAAGCAGCCGTTCCTCTTGAAGTTTATCTTCCAATTCATTCTGAAGTTGTTCTAATTCAGCATCAGCAATCGTTTCACATTTTGCCTTCTTTATCTTCTCCTGATATGCATTCATCTTTTTTTGATAGTCTGCAGTACAATCAGGATGCAGACATTTAACAGATAATGTTTTGCTAGGATAGCATGGTTACTGTGAAAGAATTTAAGTTTTAAGGAACCTTAAAGAACCAAATTAAGTTTCACTAAAGAAATGTCCCAGAGCATATTCTCAGCATTCTCATCTTGAGTCCTTAAAAGGATTTCTCTTCTTCCTGATTCTTCATGACAACACAAAATCCACAATGACTGCTTTCTCTAAGCAGAAAACAAACTCTTCTTGTTCAGGGTCTCTACCAAAAACACTTGTCACCAGCATCTCAAATATATGATCACATGACAAACTGACAATGGCAATATTGATGCTTGATGTCTCTCGATATGGTTGCAGATAAGCTGAAGCCAAGATTGGCAGCTCAGCCTTGGATTATTAAATAAAAGGGATATACGATCAAGAGTAACTACAAATGTTCAGGCTTCATTCATTTTCTAATGATTGGGCTTGAAAAAATCTTGAGCTGAGCTCAAGCTTCTGCTTATATTTGCAAGCCCAGAGCTTTCGGCCTGGCCAGTTTTGGAGCCGAGGTTTGAATGGGGTTTGAACCTAGTTTGTTTCCCAATCAGATGAGCTCAAAGAAGCCTGTCACTAAACTGAGCCTAAGCTGTTTATGAACAGCTTGTTTTACTTGCAGCTGTAATTTTGCAGATAATATATATGGACACCAAGAGTTGATAGAGTGCATGACTTTAATAGCTTCAGAGTTTGAAGGAGAAGAGAGAGAATTTTGAAAGATTTGCCTAGTTGCATTCTTTTGGACTATTTCTCCTTTCCTATGTCATTGCCTAAGACAGGAATCACCTAAGAAGAAAGGTGGCAGCATGCCATCTAAATTTCAGGAGGGATCCGATGGATTTAAAACTTCAGGTAGTATGGCAATGGTTAAATTCATAAACATTTATCCATCTTCATCAGTTATCACATCATAAGATTAGGAGGTTAGTAAATGCTTAATGATTTCCCACTTCCCCTCATCGTGGCTGGCTGAAACATTGACTAGACACTGACATTGTCCTGTTATTGTTGGAAGTGTTATTTAAAATAAGTTTTAGAAGAAGGCCATGATTTTTTTTTTCTTTTCTTTTTTTGAGGAGGCCAGAACCATCACTCAGTTCCTCAATCCCATATCATGCACAAAAGACGAAAGTTAGCATCTTTGACATACTGTGTATTGGATCTGCAAATGCCAGAGCATCTCTTGAGTTCAAATTGGTTCAATCAATATGAATTTCTTCACTGGTTTAAGGTTTATTAGAGAACTTATGGTTTAAATATATTCTTTTGGTAAGACTTCTAGGATTTACCTTCTCTTTTGCCTTTTCTAATTCTAAGCTAAATCCCCCGCTATCAACCATCAAGGAAAACGAAAAAAATCAGATCAAATTAAAACTAGAAGATGAAGAAATGGAGGGATCCTGACCTTCTAACAAGCTTCGTATCTCCTGGGAATCCGACTGACACGAGGAGCGTATCATCTTAGCTCCCTCCAGCGATTGCATCAAGCTATCACCATCCTTCTTATTCTTGAGGACTCCAACAAGATCATCCCCCAGCGAGAGAAGATTCTGAATGTCGACTCTTTTACCAGCATTCGCCATCATAAAACACCAGAACCCCACCGCGGACGAGAGAATTCCCACTCTTTGATGAATAAATACCCAATCTTTAAGTCCCTCCCCTTCCCCCAAGTTCACTCCTGCATCAAACACGTATAAAACAAGAAATTCCGATTCAAAACAATCACAATTCTCCAGTTATTCCCAACTAATGAAAGCGAGGGAGGGGTTTAACCAGTGGCGGAGCCGCCTCCACTATATATCCACCGGCGCCGTCCGCCGCCCGCCGCCGCCGGGTTTCGGGAAACCTTCCGTGCCCTACTAGGTTAGGGAAAGGAGGGAAGAGGCTGGCAGAAAAGCTAATCGTTAAAAGCCCGCATATGAATTTCTATACAAATAAATTAGATCTCCTGTCCGGATTGTAATTAAACGCATCCTAGCCGCCCATATTTTCATTAATCACATATGAAACCTGTTACCGCATAGGATGGTTTATGGGAAGGCATGGTAGATAATTCTTAACGAGCGGCATGTGCGTTTAAAAGTAGGGCGGGATCGTTTTCGGGTCGGGTTGAAATTAAAGAATCGGATCCGGTAAGCGAGGAACGGGTTTTCTCTTTATCCGACCAGACCCGATATAGAGGTACATCCTGTCTTTTTCCTTTTTTAGCTAAGTTTTCTTCCGTCCATCGATAAGAAGGCTCGTTTTCTCTCCATCCATCGCTTCGAGCTTCATCCAGCACTGAATCTTTTGGAATTTTTTTTATTATTTTTGGGCATCTGAAGCATTAAAAAATGGGGTTTTCTGACAAAAGTTTCCTCTTTTTTTTTGAATTCAGTATTGTCTCGATTCTATTTCTCTGTATAGTACGATTTTTCCCGAGTATTTAGGGATTTTATGAATCCTAGGGCTTCCTATTGAAAACCATGTGGAGCTTGATTTCAGATGTTATGTATTGGCACTCTTCTTGCTTTCACTCAAGATTATCAAGAAAGGTAAAATTCTGAAAGATTGGAGCTTTTTTTATGCTTTAGATTAGGGACGTTTTCTCTGATGAAGAGAAAATGATTCTATGGAGTACAATAGCCTAATTTAGTGCAATCTTGATGTTTGATTAATATATAATATGGATTAATATTTTCAACCTCAACAAAAATGAGAATTTTGGCATAGATGACGTATGTTATTTTGCTAGGTAGGGATGAGAAATGGTTACTGATGGAACCGCAATATGTTAGGAGTGAAAGCGAAAGACCTATGTATTTTTAATGTATAATGATCCATGGTCAGCAGAGTCAGCCATATGTTGAACTCCTAATATTATGGGCTCCTTTTGGTCTTGAAGTGCTTCTTTTCTACAATGGTCTAAAATAATAACATTAAAGCAGACAAGTAATTATTTTATTATAAGCTAATTTTTTATATAATATTTGGGAATAATTTAGTGCAATACTAGAATTCTATATATAAAAAATAAGTTTTTTTTTTTTTGGGTGATCAAAAAGGGCTTATAGACGATTGCCCCGGAGATCGATGAAGTGATTCCAAGCCTCTTAATAATATAGAAAACATCTGTGGTAATTAATATAGCTCTCTACACATCATATCTAAATATTGGATATTATCCACTGAAACTTTTCATTTTTTAAACATTCAATAAGTTTTAAATGTTAAATTTGAATCCAATGCCTTCATATAGTAATCAATCTCGGTCTTAATATATCATCCAATAATTTGATATATTATAACTCATGTCTCAGTTGAGATCTTGGAATATCATGTTCTTTTTTTTTTTTTTGCAAATTTTATCTTCACACCACCAGCTGTCGTCAACCAAGATCTTGGTTCATCTCAGCATTGACCACTCATTTTGACGGCTAAGAAAACAAATTTTACAAGGTTCTGTATATTATGTTTCTGTTTGTCCTTTTTCTTATTAGATCAACACCTTCATGATTGAGTGGCTGTCTGAAAAGAGGATGATATACGGGGAGAAATTTTAAACTTAGGAAATAACTTCTCTTAGAGGACATAAGGGTTACAATTCAGAAAAGAAGAGGAGAGAGAAGATGTGGGATCATTGGGATTGGAACTTGGCCCCCAGGGGGGGGGGATGAATGGGTTAATACTACAGAGGTAGTAGCCCAGGATGCTGCTATATCTTTTAACTTGCAGCTGACTAGGTATGTGGTGGCTTTATTCACCGACATGTCTGCTAAAATTTAGGTAAATAGAGTAGCTGGCATCATATGATTTAAGGGATCTCATCTATTGGATTGTTCTCACTCCAAAATGAATGCAATTCCTGGGGTGTTAGCATCATGATGGTGCTACCTTGGACCTTGGTATCATGTAGACCTCACCAAGATGATTGTAGGATTAAGATGATATTCCCACATTTAGTGGATGCTGTTTTTTCTTATTGGTGATGTTCATTAGTTCCATAACAAGGAATTCTGAGGACAAAAATTGAGATAAGGAATATTCTTGAAGTTCAAAAAACTTTCTTTTTAAATGAGTATAAATTTGACTTCACTTCTCTCTTTTCCAGCATTTTATTATGATTATGTCTGTGTGTACTTAATACTGCACTATGTTTTGTTGGATCCTACACTATGCATCTCAATACTGAAAGAAACATTGCTCTTTTTTTTTAAAAAAAAATCTCTGAATCTTGTATAGTTTTCCTATGATATTATCCCAAGAGAGTTTTGGTGCTAGCTTCCTGAGGTTTTTTTCAAACCTTGAATCACCTATGAACTTCTATCTACTTATTCTATTGGGTTATTATAATTTTACTTATTCTATTGGGTTATTATAATTTTACTTATTCTATTGGGTTATTATAATTTGCTTGAAACTGCAGCTTAATTGTCTGACAGTTAAAATGTGCAATCATCTTATTTAGTTCTTGGATTATTCTTTTGATTTCTCATGATGGACTCCTAGGAGCATATTTTGTGAGTATGTTGCAGCATAACCATTTCTGGCACTTAATATGTTCCCTTCTGCTTAGAAAATTGTGAAGTTTGATACTCTCAATTGCTGCTATAAGTTTTTCATTTCCTTGTAATGGCATTTCTTCTTTCAGTCTATATAGGTTTTCATTGAATATGTTGCTTTTTAATTATTTGATAAAAATGAACTTTTTTTGGGAGGAGGAAAAGTGATAGATATGCCGATAAGAACATTTTATTTGAGCATATGAATTTGTTGTTTAAAACTTGTTCAGTGTCACGTCATATTGTTATTCTTCATTGAGCTTAGACCAAATAAGGGGCTCTTGAGTCCTATTCTCTCTTCATTGTGGTATAACCTGTAGGAGGAGCTCTGTCTGTTGAAAGCCTTCAAGAGTCAAATACAGGATGGAAGCATCTAGAGAAATAGTTTCATATCCTTCACTCTTTAAGCTTGATATGAAAGCTATTATCAGGATGGCTTCCAATCTGAATTCTGGAGTGTCCCCGAGAAAAAAGCTTGCTCATCAGGGAAAATATCCTTAATACAATGAAATTCTTATCAGTTAATGATTGAGAACGACTTTCATGATGGATATGATTTAGGTGTAGGGTCTTGCATTACTTCACAACCCAAAGATCACCCTGAAGTGAACTTGAAAGATGTCTTGAGTGGGATAGTTGCAATTCTCACTAGCAGAAGCAAAGGACATGGTGGCGTTAAACCTCGTCAAATTGCTAATATATCATTTTTGGGATTTGAAAGCAATGGAGACTAAGGTCCGCAAATTCGGTACTGGGTAACATACCGGTACATTACTAGTTCAATATAGTACGAGTTGGTATGGTATGGTATACATCCCATACCGAAATAGCTCTCAAACCATTTTTTCACTTTTATCTCGGTACAAGTAGGTACACACCTCGGAATGCCTCGATACGGGGCGGTATAGGGCGGTACAAGATCTGTACCAAACCTAATATGAGTTTCGTACCAATTTCAACTTGGTATGGTACGGTATGCTCCATACCGAACGGTTCAAGATGGTACGTCAACCTAAGATGGAGACATGTTCCTACATTCATCAGTGTACATTACCAAGTGCACTACTCTTGCTTGAGGCAGAAGCCACCAACCATAGTACTTTTAAGGAGATTCTAGAAGAAGAACCTATGGAGTGACTTCCAGATTGTTATACTACAGTCTGCATGTAGTGCACTTCTCCTTTCACTGCCCTTTACCATGGGAGGCATTACTGCCGATTTTGAGCGGCTATCTTCTGCATTTGTTCCTTAACTTATGGCTTCTATGTCTGATATTTCAATGTTGCATGTAGACATGTGGGAGTTTGGAGGGTGATTCATGAAAGTGAGATAAAATGTCAAAAAAAACCTTGATTTATCTAACCTTGCACTAGGAAAGTCTCATGCCTTTAAGACGTCTACCATGTATATGGGATGGCCTTATGAATCAAACTGCTCTCTTGTGAGTCGTTATTAATTTCACGGCCCGGTACATTTCCAGCAGATAGAGTACTTTACTATAAAACCTAAATGACTAACTAGTTGCTGGAAGGTGAAAGGTAAAATACTGATTTTGCTGCTTTATGTTTATGGAACTTAGAAGCAGCCCTCCCAATTTCCGTGGATTAGGGGGGAAAAAACTTCGTTGAGGCTAGCAAGGTTTGGTTTTGAGGACTGCTTTCATGTTTGAGGTACGGAACACAATATCAAATGTTCAGCAAGTACAAACACTTAAGTAATACACTAAGAAATTGATGATCTATCAATATATGTGTTGTTCTTTTATCATTTAGAGCCCATATATTGATGTCTCTTCCTCTAATTTATACATCTTTAAGGCAAGAGATGTATCAAAAAAAAAAAGAGTCTGATCTGTCAAGAGGCAAAATTGCTCGTGAAATTCCAAGTTTACTAGCATGATACATGACTTTACCTTTCTTATGTTTATTAAAGACATGCAAATTGTGTGTTGTTGAACATATCAGATGCCAAGTTTGATTTTGTGGGTGACCATAAAAAGAACATTATTTGAAGTAATTAACATGATGAAGACATAACTTGGGTCTTTTTTAGTTGTTTTAGCTTCCTAATAAATAATAGCTGATTGTAATATTGCAGGATTCTGTACTTCGAACTTGGTCATCCAAGAGGAAAATGTGAATTCAAGTTCTGGGACTGTGCTGTGCCTTTAGATCATACATCTTTCTTTTTGATTTTTCTTTTTGTCTAACCTGTATTTTACAGATCTTGGGCGAATTGATGGACTTCATCTTTGTTCTACATGGTTCTAAAGCTGTCAAGACATTTACCAGCTCCAAGCACTTTTCCCTTGTGGGAGGTTTGAATGTAATAGCAGGACCAGTTGGGAGAGTCTTTGAAGCAGATTTCTGAGCTGGTGATACAGGATCTGGAATTTGTCACACTAACAGTTGTAGCAAAGGTAATATTTTCAGAAACAAAAATATCTGGATGTTTAGTAACCACTGCATTTTCTTTCTTCTATATTTTTCCCAAACATATGGTGAACCAACATTTTTCCTTCTCATGATCAGTTCACTCTCCTACTCTTCCCCTAAACTCTGTCATGTACCTATGTACTCATCACTGGCATCAGCACCCTTTGCTCCTCAAAAGATCCAACTGCCATTGTCTATACCTTGTGCACTTGCCACTCCACAATAATGTTTCCCAAGAGATTATTTTATAAGAAATACTCTTCACAAATGTCATGGTTCCCATCTACTTCTGTTTCTTGTTTCTTTTGACTCCTTGTTATTGGTAAGTAGATGTTGGGGAAACTCACCCATGTTTAGAGCATCCAACATGGATCCAAGGTTTCTGATGTGCGTTCTCATGGAAGATGATTTAGAGTGGATTTTTGAGCTGTGCTCGGGTGCTCGATATTGTGTTATGGGATTTACTGGAGCTTGAATTTTGCATATAATATGTACTTCAAAGAAGAACTTGAAACAAGAACCTTGAGTCCAATATTAGGTTGATTCATGACTTTAAACTAGTAACTAGTTGTTGAATCAATGGGTTTGACTTCATCTATGAAATACGAAATTGCTGTGAGAATTAAGATACTTGGCTTTTCTTGAAATAACCTTCAATTTGCTTGTTTTAATGGTCATGCCGAATTATTTGCTGACGAGGAAAAAAAAACAGTTATATAGATTCTAGGCTAAAATCAAATTTGTTGTAGTCTGATAATAATTATATTATAGTATAATAAAATCAATAATCGCAATATATTATAATATGCTATAATGTATTTATAGTATGATAATTATTTAATATAATGTACTATAATAAACTTATTCTAAAATCAAAAATAAAATTTATATTATGGTATAATACTATAATAATTATACAATGTGATAATATGATAATGTTATTATAGCATCAATGTTATAATAGTACCAATGGCATGTCAGTTGCATGGTGATCACACTCTCTCCAGACTAAATAACCAAGAACAGAAATTGCAGATGCAGTTTTCAGATGCGAGCAAACCAAACAGATCCTTGCAATACCAATGCAACACTTCTAGGTGCAGCTGCATCTAGACATGGGGCAACCAAAGTGCCCCTTAATTCAAATTTGGTAGGAGCAATTTTCTGGACAATGTACATTTAATACTACTTAATAATATGTGATATATGTTTGCGCTTTTAATGACTGTTGCAACTAGAATCAATAAATTGGACAACTTTCATTGACAAGGTGATTGTTCATTGTGCTTGACATATTTTTTATATATGTATGTATTTACAGCCATGACTAATGATTTGAAAATTCTCATAAATGATTTCATCTGGGGTGTTAAAAGTTGGAAAATTGTACATATAAAACCTATACTAAGAAGTCTGACTCACTCCTATGGTAATCCACTCCTTGCAGTGTCTCCATTTCAGGTGTCAATTATAAGACATAGTGTATCTTTTGCATATCATGACAGAAAGTATGATGTCTATGTTTCTGTTTGAGATGGAATCAGGTGCTTTTGTTGGAGTCTCACTGGAAGGTAACATTGTTGCAACATGGATTGATGCTAATCTGTGATTCTATGGCGATGCTTATCTGACTACAACTGACATTATTCTGGGAACAGTAGAGTGACCTGAAGCTGCTGCGCATTGTATTTTGCTCTGAATGGCCTCTACTGGTGGCTGACATGTTAAATTTTCAATTGTTTGTCAGAGCTCCCATTGTTCGTCAATGCTCTGCTTTATTTTGACCATCAGAGAGGCCGGTCAAACAATAAGATGATGGTTGGGATCACAACGAACAAAACAGAAAATGACACTTTTGGGTGTTCACCGGAGTGTGAAAAATATCAACAGTATACCTTGCTTGTTCTGCATCTCTATATTGTCGGAACTGAGAAAAACCCAGCATATTTTTATCAGAACATTCAATGGAAATACACTTGAACATTGTTCATTTACTTTTGGTTATATTGGCTTCTTTTTGGACGTCAGTTGTAGACTATCATTGTATTGGTAGCCTTTCTGTGACTAACCTTAAATTATTGTTCTATTTGCAAAACTGCATTAATCTTTGGAAATTTTTTGTCCTTCAAATTTTAGGCAAGTTCTTCTTGATGAATAGATTTTAACCAGTCCATAATCTAGCCTACCATGCATGGTGCTCCTTTATATTATGTTAGTCAGATAGCTTGTGAAATGTATATGGGGTGAATTACTTGTCTCATTTTCGTGAAGCTTCAAATTAACCATAGCAATTGCTCAGCAAAAGAATATTGGTTTTTATTGGTATTGTTGATTTTTTGTTCATTGAGGAACAACTAATATGCAAGGTACACTTTTAATGAGGAAGAAGAAAGCAAAAGAAATAAAAAGAAAGTAAAGAATACAAAGAGCAACTCAGGTTGGTATGTTCAGACTATTTCTTTGTTATATACAAAGAGCTAAGGAACACTTCTGAGAGAGGTGAGGGAAGTTTGAAATAAGGAGGGCCTGCAAGACATTAGGAAGCTGGACTTCATAAGTTGTTAACATAAAACTGTTCAAGTAGTAGAACATGCAAGAGATGTTTTATGCTTTACCTTGTCTGACTTTAAAGAACTAAGGGCTCTGCTTAATGTGAAAGCACCATAGTTTATGCTTATTCTGCAATCGAGCGAAACCTACACAACAAAAATATAACAAAAATAGTTGTAAACTGAGAATTCTAGGTAAGTAAAGCTTACTGATTTCCATTACTGTGTGTGGAACCAAGATGACAAGAAGTGAACCTAAATTTCTCCCTTTTTTTTCTATTGTAGAAACCTAATCTTCAGTAATGGACGTTCAAGAGAATAACAAATAGATGAATTAAGCAGAACCGAATATATAGAAAACTTGAGATCAAGAAGTACCAGGTTTGAAGCGAACCTTAATCTTTGGCAATGGAAAGTTCAAGACATGCAACCGAGCAAGGATTCCTCCGGTTACTCTGATCTCAATGTGATGACCATCTGAAGAACTGTTCATGAATTCCCCGCTGATAAATCTGCTGATGTTTAGTTGTTTGAACAAGACATGCATCAAAACAGTCTCATTCCTGCTGTGAGATGGCTGATAAAATGTTGGAACCTCGAGAACGCCAATCGGATTGCTTTCAAATAAAATCCCAAGCACTGAGGAACCGTATCTGATTCCAAACTTGTTGGGGTTTTGCGTGACAAACAGCAAGGAAACCACTGAAGAAGAGTCATTTCCTTCCTTGCCAGAGATTGCATCCAGCTTGAGAGAACCCAATTGTATGGCATGCAGATGGAAGATCGGCTTCTTTGGTTTTAAGACAAATATTATGACTAGAATTGCTGCAGTTAATATTGCTAGGCTCAAGAGAAGGGAAGAAAGGGCGCAACACCACTTTCCAGAAGGAAAACTTGGATTATGAGTCTCCTTGCTGCTTGGGTAGTGAGCCTCTATGATCTCAAATGGTTGTCGATTTTGTGCGTCCATTCTCACAAATCTTCTCCTGCTTTCTTGTTCTCCTTTAGCTTTTAGTTTGTGAAGCATAGAATGCTATGAATCCATAGAGTAATAACTCCTTGTGCAATGAGGCAGGAGGGCTGAGTTATATACTAATTTCAAGCATTAAAGGAGATGGCCGGGCTTTCCCTTGGTAATAAGCCTCGTGCAAGTACCTCTTGCCTTTATTCCTTTCTTAAAAGTTGCCTCTTGAGCCCCTTTGAGTGGTATCTCCCCGGAAACCGATGGCTTCTGCTGCTGGACTTCTTCCTTCTAAAGGTAATGGAAGTTCCACCTTTATGCTTGACAGCATTCGTATTCATAGTTTCAGAGATCATCATACCATTTACTTTTTCTACCGTAAAATCATAGCATTTGTGATGCTGATGTCTTCTCGTGCCACTGACCTAACCATGCACACTAGTTATGTATTATGACATGATGAACATTAAGAGACATTTAAAACGTCATAGAGTTACCATAGTACAATTTCTAGCTCAACTCCGGTGCATAAGATCATGAGACAATTAAAGAACATGAGAGAGAGAGAGAGGGAGGGACTTAAGCGAGTTCTCTTTTCCCCCTTTGAGAGGAAGAAGGGAGAGACTGGAGAGATGACATCTTTTAAAGAAATCAACTACTAAGAGACCAAGAAAAAATATATTTAAAAAGAAAAGAATGAATGATCACTGGCCTCGATCAAATTGTAATTTCAATCGAAGAAACATGCATGAACTCCTACAAACTTAGCTATAAGCGGTTTCCACGTATATTTGGAATTTAGAAGAGGTATTAAGGATGGAGAAATGCCTGGCCTCATAGTTTGGATCTTTCTTTATTATTTGGCCATAAAGGAAGGAAGCCATAAGGGAAGGAATTTCTGTCTCCTCTACGAGAAGAAGTCTGGTATTCTTTTAGTAAAGTCAATAGATATTAAAAATGTAAGAGAGGCTCTTTTAATCCTGCAAAGTCATCAATAGGCTAATCTGTCCATGTTTTGACAAAAAAAAAAAAAATCTCTTATAGTAATGTCGTTGGGCTCTATGATACATATTTAACAAGTAACCTCTTTAATAAACTTAATATGTAGCTAAACTTGCATCCATGATACTTCCTCCATGCATATATATGTGCTTGAGAACTTCTGTACAATGAGAATTTTATTGCTGCCTACTTAGATGCCTTGCTTTTGTTTCCTTTTGAAATGTTTTGGTATCGATAGCAGGAAGTATCGCCATTACATCAAAGGAAATTATGTGTCAACTTCAAATATTATTACTTTCAGATGCAGTGATGTCGATTAAATGAAAAAATAATTACCTAGTTGTGTTTGGTTAAGTGCAGAAATGCTCCTTTAAGTCTATGAAAGTATACAAATAATGAGGAGGAAAAAAGACATCGTAAAGCCAGCATCGTATAAGAAGATGCATTAACTGATAAGGTCCAAGTGATAGCAACTTTTCATGGAAAGAGCCAGATTAATGAAATATGACCAGGTCTACATAAATTACTGTTCGGTCACCAAGCTGCATGAAACCTAGACGTCCATTTTCTCAAAAAAAAAAGAACAAAATGTGTATGTATCATTGAAAGTGCCATTGCAATCTTTCCTACTTCATATATATGATGATGATGAGAGGTGTGTATGATTCATATTGCATGTAGACGAGATAACTTTCCCATACATACATATACATTTTACATACATACGTACATACATACATATATATACATACTCTCCCATGACAAATCATAAATAGGCAACAAATGTTGATGAATGTCATGAGCCGCCACCTTTTTCCTTTCTCTTTGATTCATTCCCTTATTCCTCTTATGCAACCCGGGTGGGAGTGCTTGACGGTGGCCTGCCGGGGCTCCGCCGCGTGCCCCGCTCCCACCGCGGCTTCTCTCCCATATCTGCGAGGTCTCAGATCCTATCATAGAAATATAGAATGATAGAATGAGCAGGTTGCAGTCGATACAAATCATTGTTTGTATTGATAAGATGGCATGTATATCAAGATACTTCTAATTGCATCTGAATAAGTCTGCTAAAATTGCATATAGATTGATAATATTTATTAATTGACGTGCCAATCAACCACTGCACACCAATTACATAGATGAATTGAGTTGTATGCATATTTATACTGCATGCAGAAAGTTTCACAAGTTTTTTTTTTTTTTTTGTTACAAAAGGTTCCCAAGGTTTTAAGAGAAATCCTTGTGAGGAAATTACGTGCATATTACTTTTTCATAAATCTTGTACATTTTTTTTGGGGCAAAAACGACATTTCATATAGCTCTCGAATGAGTACACCCAGCCAAGTCAAAAGAAAGAAAGTGGTGCAAGAAAAAAGGAACATCGGCAGCCCTAGTCTAGATGAACTCTTCGGAGTGCCGAATAACAAAGGAGGCAACCTAATCTGTAGCTTTGTTTGCCTCACGAAACATATGTACTGCTTGAAATGACTCTATCTCTCTAACCAATCTGCGAGTCTCGCTAATCAATAGGTATCCATCCCCATAACAGTCGACTCCCTATATCCATCTAATCACCATAGAGGAGTCTCCCTCGAGGTACACCCTATCAGCTCCAAGAACTCTCCTCGCATAGGAGATCTTTGAGACTAGCAAAACTATGCAAAATATGCCATGAACATGCAAGTACACTAAAGAGGAGCAAGGTGCCAAACATAACCCGTTTGGCAACTTTTGAAAGGAAACATTCACAAAATAAAAAATTTGTAATATATTTGGTGATGATCCCACAAAAAAATTGTTGGCCTGAATGAAGTTATCTTGGCAAGAAAGTGAGTACTTACTGGTCATCTTGGTGCTTAACCTTGAGATCTTAATTAAGCACTCTCACTATAAGATCTAGACTGAGTTTTCACTTGTTAGACAACTTTCGAGTTAATGTTTACTCCCTGCTTATGCTTTTAGAGTTAAGCATGGGCGATTGAAACTGAAGTAGATCCTATAAAATTTATATTATAGCAGTTTGTTAATGGATCTTGGCACGTGCAATGCATGTGATCTGCGAGGAAGGATGCATGATCCTAAACCCTTCATTTGATTAAATATTAGACAAAAGGGAGTTAACTGAGATGCTGAGTGGTGGAGAATGGGAGTATCAACTTACATAAATTCCATCGTTTTCCTTACTTTTTTGTGTCAATATTTCTTTCTTGTGTGATCAAACATGCAATTGAATATCACTTATAAACACCATAAAAAGTTTGTTTTATAAACCTCAGCTTTCATAAAAGAAAAAATTATAATTAGATTTCAAAAATTAAATTAAAAAATATTTTTAATGAGATGAACGATAAATATGTACTAGAATAAGATACATAACCGAGCAGTGTACTAAGATTAGTATCTTTGATGTCCAATTTACATTGCTAGTTTTCAATGAGAGACAAAGGATAGTTCAAAAAATACATTAAAAGTAGAATCAACTTTTGGAGTCGATCTCTAAGAATTTACATTATAATTGTAAACAATATCTAGCATATGTTGATGGCGTCAATAGGTTCAATTATCAAAGTTAGTAGATTTAAAACTGATGGTTTAGATTTGAATCCTCCATCATCTAATTCCAGCGTTATCACAAAAAAATAGAATATATGATTCACATCCTCTACATATGAAATAGAAATAGAAAAAGAAGTAGAGTGGATATTTTTACAAAAGGGAGATAGAAAAAAAGTATAGTGGAATGGTTCTTATTGGGATGGAAAAAAGGACTTCTTTCCTTAAAAAAAAAGGTGTATAGGAAAAAATATTCATGACCAGAGTCTATCTAGTAAGGGGCACTTTTAAGTGTAACATAGACTAGAATCTATTCTTTTTTTTTTTTGTTAGTATATTAGAGATTGAGTGAAATCAAAGGTGGACTCCAAAGTTAATATTCTTTCAAATGAAAGTCGAATCAAGGAGGACCAGTTGCTAGTGTCCATAGGTTCAGTTGTCAAATTACTAAATTTTGATAGTAGTGATCTAGCTTTAAATCTTGTCTTCATCTAATTTCAGCTTTGTCACAAAAAAATTTAGAATATATGATTTGCATCCTATATATATGACATGAAAATAGAAAAAGGCAAGAAAAAAAACTTACTTCTTTGAAAAAAAATGTATATATATAATTTTTTTTTGCATGAATATCCTTCTAAAAATTTAAATTTGCGTGAATACTCTCTTAAAATTTATATTTATTTCTGTACCCTCATAAAACACTATTTTTACACAAATGTCCCTAATATAATAACTCTTCTAACACCATTAATAAAAACCAAATTTATTTTAGTTAAAAATAAAATAAAATTTTGAAATTATTTTTTTGTCCCTCATCGCAATTGTCTTATAAATGTTTCATTTTGCATATCTACCTATTAAGGATATTTTAGTCATTTTAATTTAAAACCATTAATTTTTTAACGACGTTAGATAATATGGGTACATTACATATGCAAAAACAAGAATAAATATGGATAGAATAACAAAACAAGTATTTTACGAGAATATATATATATGCAAATATCAATTTTGAAGAAATATTTCTGCAAAATTCGATATTTAGGAGGATATTTATGCCAAAAAAATTAAGAAAAACTATGAGCAGATAAGAGACATTCTTACATAGTAAAATTAAAAAAGAATCACAAAGTTAATATTCTTTTCATTGGAGGTTGAATCTAGGACCAATTTTATGATCATGGTCATCTATGTAAGCAAGAGGATGATGATTGTATGTGCCCAAAATCCAGTTCTGACGGAGACAACAGAGCCCTTCATTTAGATGATCCTGAGCCTCCGGATTGAGTCAGACCATGATTGGATCCATTTGAGTTCGAGTCATTTTCTTTTATTGCATTATTTGCTTTTGTTTCAATTTGATCAGTTGTTTTGTTATTAGATTAGTCATTTGGGTTTATATAATTAGGTTAATTTAGTGGACCAATTTTGATAAGGGATTAATTGATGTAAGAGTCCGAATTTAGTCAGTGTAAATTAATTGATTTGGTCAATTGATTACTTGATTTGGTCAAGATGCAAAGTCTATATAAAGACCACCCCTCTAGGTAATTGATGATTGAATGAAAAAAACCTAGCCTTCTTCTTCTTCCTCCTCCTCATTCTTCTCTTCTTTTTGTGCCTCTATAACCTCTTCTTTCTTCTTCTTCTCTTTTTTTTCCCTTTCCCTCTTCCCCCTTGCAGTGGACCTTCATGAAATTCTATCCCATAAGTTTCTAATGTGATAGATTAGAGTAATGTCAATAGATGAACACGAATATTCGTGTCACCCTCCACCAGCCCTAGGAGCCTTTTCTTTCCTACGAAAGGGAAACTCTTATTTTCGAATCTAATCCGCCCTTCTACCTTCTTCCGTTTAGACTAATAGGGCTAAAGCTATGAGACTCCGGCGCTCCAACCCTCCCGCGGCGGTGGCCGGAGCCGCCTCACTTCAAATCTCCCGACACGGCGGCGACCGCGACCACCCCATCCCCGTCGATCGCCTCTCCGTCGAGGGCGACGATGAGAAGGAAGACAGAGACTCCGTCGCCGGAATCTCCCACTACGGCGGCGACAGGAACGGCCCCATCTCCGTAGAGGACTACCACGACGACGTCCTCCTCCAGATCGCCATTGCCGAGTCCCTCCGCCACCAGCCCCCGCCTGCCATCATCGACCTCGAGGGCTCCGAAGGTGTTAAACAAGAGAGTCGCGGCCGGAAAGGGAAAAGGCCCATTAAAGAGATCTCTTTTATCGACCTCGATGGCTTCGAAGCATTGGAGCACGACCTGGATGACCCAAGAGGGAGGTTGTCAAAAAGGAGGCGTTTTGAAGAAAACCCTGTTACAGAGGTCGGGGAATCTTCCGCTGCTCCGCCGACGGAGCCCAAGCTCTATTGTAGCATCTGTATGCAGGACAAACTCGATTTTGAGAGCTTCAGTATGAGGGGCTGCTCTCACTTGTACTGCGCCAGCTGCGTGAGCCAGTACGTGGCGGCGAAGGTGGAGGAGAATGAGGTGTTGATCGGCTGCCCAGACCCCAGCTGCAAGATTGGATGTTTAGAGCTGGATATGTGCCAATTGATCCTCCCGCCCAAGGTGATCGACCAATGGGGAAGCAGGCTCTGCGAGGAGATACTTGAGCCAATGAGGTTTTACTGCCCATACAAGGATTGCTCCGCATTGCTGATACATGAAGGGAGAATTAATGGTGAGGTGATTAGAGAATCCGAATGCCCGCATTGTTATCGACTGTTTTGTGCTCAGTGTAAGGCGCCGTGGCATTCAGAGATAACATGCGAGGCCTATCAGCAGCTTGGAGAGGACGAGAAGGGGAGGGAGGATTTGATGCTGATGGAGATGGCGAAGAACCAGCACTGGCAGAGGTGCCCCAAGTGCAAGTTCTTTGTGGAGAGGACTGAGGGATGTAATTTTATGAGGTGCAGGTAATGCTTATCTTCTCCATAGCAATGCCATTGTTAGTTTCTATATTAGCATCACTCATCTGGCTTGCTCTTTTTTGAGAGTCTTTCCATCAAGCTTTACATGGCCTTACCAACTACGTATAAACCATTGATGCAGGTTACATAGCTACCCTCCTTTAACTCATCTATCTGAAGCTGGACATGCTTTAGTGGCTTATTCCTCACAAATGTGAGAAGCATTATATCGAACTTTAGAATTTTCAGATTACTTAGTTGACTAGAGGCTAGCATTCATTCGGCCGAACTTGATGTCCCATTTGATGAATTACTATCTATTGCGGTCTATAGGAATAAGGGAGGATAAATTGTTATGAGCTTTAGAATTACATGGCTCGGCGATGATTTATTGGAAGTAAGTGCTTTGGTATTTTGAACTATCAACTTTAAAAATCCCATTTTTATTGCATTTTAGCACTGTGGAGAGGCAAGTAATCGATGAGTGGGCGGAGATTTCATCGTGGTTGTGTTAAAAATGTAAATGTCTCAAGAGAAAATGATATGATACTTGTGGCAAAGATGCCCACTTTTGATTAATATCATGAAAATAAGCTTCAGTATTTTATTACTTAACAGTTTATTGGGGGACTTAAGGAGTGGATAAATAACAAAAAATTGTTTCGGTAAGCTTGGAGAAAGCATATGAGATAAAACTGGGGTTTAGCAGAAGTTAGTCGGTAGGAAAGATATATACACTAGGTGTTGTCCGGTAGCTTGAAGTATTTGAACAAATGAAGACTGTTAATTGCAAAAATTAGTTTAGATGAGGTTATGATCTTCTATAAATTTAATTTAAGGATATGAGAACTGGGATGAGTCTCAAGTTGGAATTGGATGTGCCTAAGAAGCTAGTTGAAATGAAAATTTCTGCTTTATTGGGATGAAGAAAGGATCTGACTAAATAGCTGGGCTTTTATGCAATTTTATCATACCATTCGCATAAGATGAGCATTGGCAGATATGAGAATGTCGAGGTGGATGGATGTTAAATCTTGGGAAAATAATGTTTAAAACAAGTGCGACATGGAGAACCTTAATTCACACCATAGTGGGGAATTCTTGAAAAGTAGTTCTATGGCCTATGGGCAATTCAAATGTAGCGTAATATTGAAAGATGCATTCGGTTTTGTAATTGGCTTTTATCTTTGGGATGTTGCAAAGGGAGACTGGACCTAGCATAAATTCATGGAATTCGAGGGACTGTAGTGGTGAGCTTGCAATAGGAATTCATTGATTAGGTTGAGTTCTATAGCCAAACATATGCTATTAGTTCTTGATTATTTGTTTTAAAATACAGTTGAACCTTATTTTTTTATATTCAGAAATCATAGTTATACATATATTTTTTATCTTTCACCAAAAACCTTCAATGAACACTTCCTTAATCATGAACAGTGCAGGTCTAATGTCATGGTCCTCTAAGCCGTGCGGAATCTCGATTCAATCTCCATTTGTAGTTATATACTTAAATAATTCTGCAGCGCAACGAACAATTTCAGTTCGCAGTGACCGGATTATATCCTAAAGAACTCTCTCAGATGCTTCAAATATAACAGCTCTACACCACACTTGGCCAATTTTACCACCATGTATATACACATATATGTAGTTTGGCAGCATAGTTGTTTATCAGTATTGTTCTTTTGATATTGTTGGCCGTTCAACTGTGGTAATGTTTTTTCTTTCCAGAATATATATGACATGTAGATTTAACTAGCTCGAACTTTATTTATTTCTCATTCTTTTATTGCGGCATGTGCATTTCTAATTGATAGTTCATGTTACCTTATTGTGTTAATGGTAATGCTTCCTTGTTAAACTAACGATTTTCTTTTTTTTCACACTGGGTTTGAAGGTGCGGCAATACCTTCTGCTACAGGTGTGCAGGTCCAATGAACAGAGACCATTATTGTCTAAAATGCCGGAGTTAGCTCTAGTTGACGAGAGCTTGCCAAAAAAATTATACCAGTCTCATTGATGAATGCTAGGAATGACAGTGTCTTTCGTTTCTTCTTTTTAAGATGCATATAAATTCTCCTGAGACGGTAGTGGTCATGAGCTCTGTGCTTAGAAATTGTTTTTATGATTATTAAGATGTCTTTTGAGTAGTCCTGAGGCCAAGATTTTGCCCCTCAGGTTCTTCTATTATAGAATAGAATGGTAGAATAAACAGATTCTAGTTGATACCAATCATTGCTTGTATTTGTAAAATCTGCATATACATACACACGTACATGCACACACTTATATTTTTTATATATAAATATTGGGGGAGAGTTTCTGACTTGGTTATACTCGACTAGATTTCCACTCAGATTTGATTAGATCTAGATTGGATGACGACATCTCACATCGATAATCAAACTTTAGATGTGATCTACTACCTAAAATTTGCTTACATACTAAAAATTGTGAGATTTGCAGATACCTAGCCTATGCATATGCATTAGTTGATTAAATATATACAGTCTAAATAACATTAAATTATATATATATATATAGAGAGAGAGAGAGAGAGATAAGAATTTGAGGTGAAATTCTTGATTTGCCTGTTCGAGTTGTCATGGAAAAGAAAGGCAGAAAGAAATAAGAAAGAAATTATTTTTCTAGAGCTTGTCCAGTACCATTAAAACTAAAAATGCATCTTCTTCATGCGCGCGTCTACCTGACACACCACCTTGTATGCAAGCGAAGTGTTATTGGCAGCCAAACCTGGTAGGAAAGCAATAGTCCCAAGTAGTTCGATTCAATCAGACCCACAAGGAAAGAAGCCAGCCGTATACTATGTTCAACAAGAGTGAAGTAACTAGAAGAATGAGGTGTAAGTGTGGTAAGGGCTAGTCGACGAGAAAAGGACTTTTACTCAAAGTTTTATATCTTCGGGTCTTGGTTCAGTTCACTTCTCTCTCGCCCTATCTATTATATATATATATATATATATATATATATAGAGAGAGAGAGAGAGAGAGAGAGAGAGAGAGTCTAACTCTTTTTTTAGTTTTTTTTAAA
>JAOXJJ010001100.1:22229395-22262313 GCA_025769935.1 Phoenix roebelenii | reverse complement strand
TATATATAGAGAGAGAGAGAGAGAGAGAGAGAGAGAGAGTCTAACTCTTCTTTTAGTTTTTTTTAAAAGAATGCCTGAAATTCCCAATATTTTGATAGAATTTATGAGTTATTTGTCGTTTGACCATCATATAGCAATTTTATATAGGAAAGTATGGAAATTATTTTGGGTGAGGTGATCTACTAATTTCTCTATGCTGGACACAAGGTCATATAGAAAATTCTTGTTAGTGTTAATTGGTATTGTGCATCACTTTAAGATATAAACTGTAATCCTCTGTCACTTTTGCCAACAAATTCGATCTGCTTCGAAATCAAAATCATGCGCGCATAAAACTGCATCTTGTTCAATCTCAATGTGCATATTGTGTCATACCTTCAACATGATGCGCCTTTGAAAGTTTATGGGACAAATAAAGGTAAGAATTCAAATAATCATGCTGAAAAACTTAGTAATGAAATGTGTTTAAACTAGAATTTGAGCAGTCCAAAATATGATTTTAAAAGTTTTATCTAAAATAAATTTAAATTAAGATTCAAAATGTTGCCCATTTAAAATCTTTCGTGCAATATAATCAATCACTAAGGATGATATTGTTATAGTTTATATTGATACTTGAAATATATTTACACATAAATTCTTTTCATAAAAAATATTTTTATTTTTGAATGTAAAACCAAAAACATAAATATTTTTATTTTCTTTTTAGATATTTAAAACTATTTATTTAAAATAATTAAAATATAAAGAAAGTACCATAATTATTTATACTAAAAAATCAATTTCCTCTTGTTTGATACAAAGTCAAAGAAATTGTATGGTTCATTTTGTTTTTTTGGGTATCTTTAAAATTTACTATTCAAAATAAGTAAGAAAATACCAAGAAGTTCTACATACTAGATATTTCTTATAGTTTATTCTAAAAATATTATTCATGATTATTTTTTGTTTATATTGCAATTAAAAAGTACTAAAAATATGTGCCCAGTAGTAGTATTTAAAATAGATAACTTACCAATAATTATACATATTTTATAGTATTATGTCTAACTTCTAAATATTTTAATTTTTAAAAATAATCTAGTCTGTCCGATTGACTTGATATAGTATTTTATAAAATAATATTTTATAGTATTTTGTGACTTCATTGCTAACAAATTTGAAATCAATTTTTGCTCAAAAAAATTATAAGAATTTCTTCCATCCAAAAAAATGGTACTTACTTTTTAAAAACAATTTCTAAAAAATCGAAATATATCCTACTCAAAAAAATGAATAATACAAAAGTACTGCAGATAAAAAGCAAATTGCGTGGACCAAGAATAAAGGAGAGAAAAGAAGGGATCCAAAAAAAACAAAAAGCCGAGAAGCAAAAGTTTGAAAAAGGGAAGAATTGAAAAAAAATCCCCCAAGAAAAATATCCGGACGCATACAAAAATCCAGCTCGGGAAGCTGAGAAGTTCTTGGAGTCGAGGAGCCCCGGGAAGTTGAGAGTCCTCGAGCCATAAATTTTGGTAAGCGTTAGCTTTTAAAGGGGCTCGCACATATTTCAAAGCACTCCGACTCTATGGCTTCGAGCCGTATCTCTCAAAAGCACTTATTCTTGCGACTCCTCATCCCGATTTCGCTCGACCATTAAAGCACTTATTCTTTCACCCGAAAGATACAACCCGAACCTTTTTTTTCCCCAGACAAACCATGCTTTTTTTTTTTACTCAACTGCTTTTTTGATGTCTCTTTTCTTCTTTCTCTTCCTTTTTTTTTTTTCCTTCTTTAGTGGATTCCCTCTTCCCGCACTAGCTGCCTCTCTTAGCCCTGAAGGAAAAGAGACGCTTCAGGGGTTAAGATAAGACCAAGAGATCTCCAATACCTTCTTTCTTCCATCTAACCATCGTTTAATGGATTCTGTGCAGCACGACCTAATGGATACTTCGGTGCAAGAGACGAGGGAAGGCCGGCTGATCCACCGAGGGGAAGGAGAAGATTCCTTCCTCTCAGTATTCGATGCCATCGATGGCGACGGGCTCGGCGAAGCCCTTGACAATGACGAGAACCTTGCGCAGGAACTACAGCTCCAAGAGGTGCTCATGGTCTCAAATCCACACGTCGAGACTGGCGAGCCCTTGGGTCCTTCTCTTCCCTGCTGCTGTGTGATCTGTGAGAGACCGCTGCCGTCGCCGGACGTTTTCCGAGCGGCGACATGCTCTCATGCGCTCTGCCGCGCTTGCTTGGACCAGTATATCGAAGCAGAGCTCCAGAAGGATGTTTCTTCTGTCAAATGTCCCCGTGCAGGCTGCGACTTGGTGCTCGAGCCCGAACCTTACATGGGTTTTGTTCGGCCGGACGTCTTCGATAGGTGGCTCGATGCCCGCCAGAGAGGTGATCAGAGGAAGAGGATTGTTCTAGTGGAACCGCATCCAAGCGTAGAGCAAGGCGAAGCTGCCATCTTCCATGTCTCCATCCAAGGAGAGTTCAGCCGCCGCGATCTCCTCAAGCTCGCAAACACCTTGCTTGATGCTGCGGCGGCACCGGGAGATGGCCCGGGCAATCCAAAGGGGAAGCAACCGATCATCGAATCTCCTCATCCCGTGACGGAGATCGGGCAGTCGTCTAGCGCTTCGCAGGACGTCGACAAAGAGTTCTACTGCGCTATCTGCATGGATCCGAAGCCTCTTCACGAGAGCTTCGACATAAATGGTTGCTCCCACAAGTTCTGCACGAGCTGTGTGAGACTCTACGTCACGGCGAAGGTTGGGGAGAATTCGATCACGATCGGTTGCCCTGACCCGGCATGCAACGATGGGAATCTCGAGCCCGAGAAGTGTCGGTCGATCCTCCCAGGAGAAGTGTTCGACCGTTGGGGTGTCGCTCTGTGCGAATCGGCCCTTGGGACGGCGAAGTTCTACTGCCCCTATAAGGACTGCTCGGCGCTGCTACTCAACGAAGGTGGCAATGGCGACGAGCAGGTGATGACAGATGCGGAGTGTCCTCATTGCAAGAGAGTGTTATGTGCTCGGTGCAGCGTGCCATGGCATAATGGCATCAACTGCGAGCAGTTTCAGCAGCTGGGGGAGGATGAGAAGGGCGAGGGGGACCTGATGCTGAGGCAATTAGCCAACACAAGCAGGTGGCAGAGGTGTCCCGAGTGTAAGATCTATGTGGAGAAGATTGAAGGTTGTAATTTTATGAGCTGCAGGTAATGCTTGCCCAATTTTATTGCCATCCTTCTTTATTTGATTTCTTGATATGCGATCTAGTATTTGAAAGTGTGTTGAGTACGTATCATCCATTGCCATGCATCGAAAATATAATATGCAAAAGGGACTACATATCATAGAAAAGATGGCATGTATGTAGTATGATTGGGTTCCATTTATTTTCTCCTTTGATGGAATATGTAGCTTTTCTTGTTTACATTAGGATACTATCTTCATTTCAATTGGGACCTCTTAATCTAGGGGGAATGTTGTGGTAATTTTATGAATTGTTTCATGCTTTGAGTCAACCATTGGAATAATTTATTCCTTGAATTCATATCTCTAAATTTCCCAGCTTCTTGGAGTGGGCTTTATTAGACCTTTTTTTTTTCTTCTCTCTTGTGTAAAATATTGACTTCTTGCATATATGAGGCCTTGTTCTTTTCCTTGTCCTTAAACACTCACACCTGCTAAGAGTGCCACCTAGTTCAGCTGTTTAAAGTCATTGGGGATTAGCTACCATAATTCTGATTTGTACAACGAAAAAAGAGTCAACTTTTTGTTTACTCTATAACTTTCTTAACTTGTTTAGCTCTTTAACATATTTGTTTCCTCAGTTGCCTGCTTTTGCATTAGCCATTGGCAATTTACTCTGTGTACCAGTGTGCAATTGTCTGCTCTTTAACAAAACTTTCTAAAATTAACTAATGTTAACTTTTTTTGATTGTGATGAAAAAATAACTAATCATCAAAAACTAGTTATCTCGAGACCCGTGCTTACGAGACTCGCAACTCGTGCAGTCGAGACCTGTGATTTGTGCATCCTAGGTGCTCCGGCCTTAGTATATGTCAATCATAAATTTCATAAATTTAAAGTGGATAATGGTGTGGCTATTTTTGTAACTCCCTACTCATTTTTGTTTACAAAATCATTATTATTATTCCCCATTTCTTTTAGGGAGTATGTTGGCTTCCTACAACAACTGAATGTAAGTGAACCCTAGTTGCAGGGGGTGGCCTTTTTCCAGCAGACACAAACTACTATAATTGGAAAGGGTTTTAAAGATGTCTTTATGATGGGTTGAAGTCCAAGCAAGAACAATCTTTGGTGCTTACATAATTAATATTTCTTTAATAGTACAGCCAGCTATAATAACAGTTCTCATAAACAAATATAAGAATAACCTCAACTGCATGCATCTTCCAACAACAAGCATCCAAACACTATCTTAAGGTATCAAGGGACTCGGCAAGTATATATAACGATCTAGGATATTACCCAAAGAAGCTAGCTAAGAAGGTATTATGTGGATTCATTAGCCCTATATAACTATCCAAGATCTACCCAGTGCATAGCCAATGTGAAATTAAACATATGCCCGCACAGATCATTACAGTATGCTTTCCATTTTTTTATCCCTTGTCCGGGAATTATACAATAGCAAAATCTTCTTCTTACATTATGTTAATAAAATAATGATTGGTGATCTTATTATTGTGTATCTAGTTTCAAAGATCCTGCTTTGCGTGATATGTTCGCTCTTCTTGTGCAAACTAATGTTTTGTTTGGCAATAATTCGAAGGTGCGGTCATTGCTTCTGCTATGTTTGCGCATCTCCAATGCGGAAGGATAACCATTACTGCAATAATTGTTTGGGTGTTGCGGAGCAACCTCATGCCCCTGCTTAACAGAAATTTATCAGAAATCCTTTGTTTTGTCATTTTTTATCTTTTTTTTCCTAAACTAGATTGTTTTGCAAGATAGAGGCATATAGAAAGTTCTTGTTCTTTGGAGTGACAATAGAAGGATGTTGTTCACTGGGGCGGTTCTATTCACATGAAAGTTTGAATCTTTCTAAGAAACATAGTATGTTTTTGTACATAATTTGTGCACAACAGTCATGGTTATGAATGAGATGGTGTATCTCCCTTGGTTACTTTGAGAGATTAGTTTGTTTCTCCTTGTGTAGCTGGAGCCTTCAATGTTGACAGAGACAAATAGCCTTAACCAAGGCTGAACCTAAGCTATTGTTGCAGCATTTGGACTAGAAGCAGAACAAGGCCAAGATCCCTTTAAGGACCAAGGGTCACCAAAGCACACTTCCATGAAGGCAGTTCAGGTGGATGCTTTTGCTCTCTATATGGGGTTGGTCCAACAGCTTGCAGGGCAAAATCATGGACATTTTAGTGAGGTTAGATAGATAGATAGATAGATAGATAGATAGATAGATAGATAGATAGAGAGATAGACAGAGAGACAGACAGACAGACAGACAGACAGATGCTTAACAAGATTGTTAGCTTTCAAGGGAATGAAAATTATAAATTTTTGTGTTTCCCACAAGAATATTTCTCGTGACAGGCTCATCTCCAGGCTCCCCTTCAGCACTAACTTCCTGAATGCCTTTCTGTCCCCTTGAGCCATTGCTCTAGCTCATGCTTGTGGAGTTCTGTGGTTTCTTTGTGCAGTGAGGACTGTAATTCTCTGTTTTTTCTTTCAGTTGGATGCTCGGTTCCCTAGCAATTGAGCTTTGGGTTTGTTTGCTTCTTTGGTTCCTCAGTCACCTCATTTCTTCTCACTTCATTTGCTTGATGAAACTTGAAGTGGACTACCAATAGATTCTTAGAAAAAAAGGACAAGATCTACAGAATAAAAACCTCGTCTTTCTCGTGGTTTTTGAAACTCTAATTTCAGTTGCACAGGCAAAAATCTTAGCATAAGTATATTTAAACAAAACTATTAATTACATATACTAGTATATGTGTACATGCGAAGATATATTTAGAATGAAGCACATTATGATTGGTTTTGATGGATCTTTTAGATTTTAAGAAAAACAATGAGATGATGTCAAGAGAGACTGAAAAGAATATATGAAGAGTAAGAAAGTAGGCCTATCTTCTGAATTAAAATAAAAATTTTATCTAATGAAAGAACTATTGCTTCATATTTACAAATATGTTCATTATATGATGCGAATATAGTTCAAGGAGTGTGAATAGAAAGATCCATTCGCATCTCAAACGATCGTCAATATACTGATGCTCTTCCAAATCAAAGGGGATGATTATGTTGGTTGAGCGTGAGATTGATCTCATCTAATCAGGATACTGTTGGTCAAAATAGAAAAATCTTGTTTACTAGGGCAATCAGAGAATTATTTACAATAATAAATAAATAATAAAAATAAATATAGGGAACTGCCTTTCTTTCTCCATTTTTCATAAAAAATATTTCCTGCTTCATTAATTAATTACTTGTAATATACAGATCGATAAAATTAAAGGCCTCAACTCATTCTTTCTTAATGCAATTTCGATGGTAACCATTGAACGCTTGCTTGCTCGAATGGTATCATCCTTTCTATGTTTTATGTGCATGCATGCATAGTACTTTAACGCATGCAACTAGAACTCTGTGTTCCTTCAACAATCGCTAATCATTACTTCCAAATGCTTGCACCTTAAATAATGGTTAGAATGCCATGCAAGCAAATATCATACAAAACTATGATGTTTGGGAATGCAGAGCACCCTATTTTCATGATTCCATTTGACATATTACTCTTGTGTTCAATTAGTTTTTATTTAAGATATTGTAAAAAGAAGAATATTTTTCTATAAAAATTGCAAGTTGTGCATACTAATCCATTGTACTTTAAGGTAATGTTTATTTGAAAACTCATTTATTCATTCAACCTATTCACCCAAAACACGTTCAAATTGGTGCATAAATACATATAAATATATTTGTTTAAATATTTTATTATTTAAACATAATTTGTAATAAAACATTCAGCTGAGCAAAGCAAAGGTCAATCTTCTTTTCTTTTTCTTTTCTTTTTATTTTTTTAGAGATCGCACGTCTAAGAAATACTTGATTAGAAAATTCTATGTTTTTTTTTTTTTTGAATGAAAGGAAGGTAGAGATAGCTACCTAACTTTTGTTGAATTTAAGAAGAAAAAAAATACAATACATAGTAGAGAAGATTTAAGAAAATTATATTGCAGCCGGTAGATAGAGCAAGACAGAGAAAACTGAGAAGAAAAAATTTATACATCTTGTATATCAGCAAAAATATTACCATTTTGATACCATACTCTATATCAATACCATTCTATTATAGCATCGATACACAGTACAGTATGAAACAGTCAGACGTATGAATGTCAGTAAAGTATGAAACTACATATCGGTACTGTACTAACCGGTATAGCTGTCAACCGTCACAAAGATCTCTAGGGATATTTCTAAATTTCATCCAAACTCTCTCGAAATCTAGTAGAAGATTCTATAACATATGAATGTTCATTAAGGAAAGTCTTGAAATTCCCTTCTTCACTCTCCGCAGCTATTCAAAGCCACGAGTTTATCGTCTAATGGCATAAAAGCAGATCTTTGTCAAAATATGTTGAATAATCTTTTGAGACTACTTGATCCAAAATAATCTTCAAACATTTCTAGCTGCAGCTTTGATGTACGTACACATGAAGGAGAGTTTACGCATGGCAGATTGGACCCGCAGCACAGCAAGACTAGTAGCTCACAGCTCGCATCATATGTGAGGACGTATTCCGGGTTGCGGGTCAATCCCGGAATAGTGATGAGTTACCCTGCAATTCCTCCACAATCATATTTTGCTGGAATAAATTTATCCTCAGTGACGCTGCTTTTCACAGAACTTGGAAATTAGAATTGGGAAGTTGAGAGTCATGGGTTAGAGAGTTGAACAAAAAAAAAAAAGGGTCCTTAGTGGGTTTTTTAAGTAATGCTCAGTAGTGAATGTTGACGTGTCTGGTGTGAGGTGTAAGCAGGCTTAGGCTTATATAATTTAGAATAGGTCGCTGGGTCTGAACAATCTGAAAACTTTAGATACACTTGAATCAAAAGGCCATCTAATGTCTTCTTTATTGATGGAAAAAAGGTCATCTTATGATTGCTACCTAGGATTGCAGTGTTAAAAAAGCAAAGAAAGAGTCCCTTGAGAGCTTCATTGGCTCTGATTCAGAGAACCGTACTCCTTTTTAGCACTAATAACCTTAAAAGCTTTACTCCACCCTCTAGACCT
Organism: Phoenix roebelenii; assembly: GCA_025769935.1. Lineage (NCBI taxonomy): Eukaryota > Viridiplantae > Streptophyta > Magnoliopsida > Arecales > Arecaceae > Phoenix > Phoenix roebelenii. The sequence continues at coordinate 22,254,047 of JAOXJJ010001100.1, read as the reverse complement.
TCCAAAAAGAATGCCAATCTCTAGGGCAGGTGTGAACTAGCACATTCATCAAGCCCCAAGTCATCTTATTTGTACCATTCCTACTGCAAATTGCAAACACCAATTACTTCAAGATATATATATATATATATATATATATATAGGACCAGGGAGCTCGGAATGAGTTAAGGATGGAAGGCCAAGTTGGTTATAAACAAAGAGGAGATAGCTCCTGCGCAACCACCAATTAAAGCAGGTGCACTGCATCTGGAATCACCAAGATAAGGTCTGTCTCATGGCCACAAATGACCCAGAGTTATGGGCGCCTTCCCTTCAATAAATAGGGCCAGTGACACCCTTGCATCATAGAAAACCATTTCCGAGTTACTAATATATTTCTACATAGAATAGAACTATAGTCTTGTGCGAGCATACCGATAATATACTTAACTGAGTAAAATGAAGGAAAAGAATTCATGTAACCAACCCCAGCTAATTTAGGATTACAGTTTAGTTGAGTTGTTTTATTCTTAACATGATCCCAACATGAATGAGCGTGCAAAGTTAAATATGAACGCTAATTCCATCGTTAACATTCATTCCACAAATTAGATAACAATCTCGCAAATTACTAATCCAGAACTGAATCAACTAATCAGAACATAAAGTGTTAAGCTTTTAACTTTCAGAATAGTGATAGGGTGCTGATCGGCATGCTTTTATATGACACAAATTTGCAGCCAAATAGCATCTTTTTTTTTTACATATTAATCTTCTCTATGCTAAACAGCCTTGGTTAAGCTGGTTGGCATCCTTCTCGGCTTGGGAGAGGTCCACATTTCCAACCCTGGTGGGGTTGCCTCCACTATATTTCTCAAAAGAACCTCCTATATGAAATAGACAAAACAAAAATAATAAATATACATATGAAGACACAATAATAACCTCTGTAGCTATCAGCAATTTTACAATCTCAAGCTAACAAAAGTTAGGGAAACCTGGTATAGTAGTTCATATCTCATGTTAAGTGCTTGTGTTGGTGATTTATCTGAAGCAGAATGCCAACTGATTTCAGTTTTAAACAAAACAAATTATAATGTCAAATTATAATATTCAAATGGTGGATCATGAGATTCTAATGACCCTTTCCATAATCCATTCTGAATAGCTGGAGCCATTTATTCGATGATGGGATTCCAGCAAAAGAAGAGAAACCATTATGCTCAAGCCAAATCTATCACCTTTGATTTGATATAGATATAGATTCTGCGAATGCCCATACGCCTAATAAGATTGCAGCTTCGTAGCAATTATTTCATCTGCATCTCAATACAGCAATTACCTTAATAATAACCAGCTTACGGAAATAACCAGCAAGAGGAAACAAGAATAGATAGTTGCAAGCTCAAGTACCAACATGTCCACAAGCATCTTCTTAGCAACATCGGACAAACATACAATCAAAGCAGAAATCTTACAGGTTTCAACATTATCCATCATGTCATCAACATAAAAGACCCAAGTCCAGTACTCAAACAGGAACGGTACACATGATAACAGAGCCAAAACCAACGATTAAGTAACTACAGACGATAGCATAAACCAAGCACAACCGACAGTGTCCGCTTCACCATATCCTCCATGAGATCGATTCCTGAAACAGAAATAAAAGAAGATAGAGCTCTAAGAGAAAAATAAATATGAAGGCAAAAATAAAATCAATAAACCCAACAAATACATGGGAATGCTTACACTTCAATCTTTATTTACAGAACACCAGTTGCCAGAATCCGAGATCCCTCAGTAAACACTGTTTTCCACAGGTAGCAGGTCATCAAAACTCCAAAGGTCGACATCACTCACAACCTGAGTCAGGTCGCTGTTCAGAAAGCTGTTGATCGACTCCTCCACGCTCCCATCAAGATAAGGCATCTGCAGAAACTTCATGTACGATTCAAAAACGGACAGCTCTTCGGAGATATCCTCCTCTGTGGGCGGCACCGCCTCACCAGCATTGTTCTTCAGTTTCTTCTGTGGGCCGCCGACTTCCAGGAATGCAGATTCCTCACCTTCAGTGATGGTGGGAATAGGAGCAAGAACTGATGTGATCTCAGGAGTCTTAGCCTCACGTTCCCATCCAAAGTCTGAACAACCAAAAGAGTTACTTCCCTGATTGGAGCATAAATTCATCCCAGGTCCCTCGGTAGGAACAACAGGTTTTATTGCAGGGAAGGCACTCGGGTTCTCAGCTTGCTTAATGAGCTGCTTCTCCTCAATGAAATCAAAGATGGAGTAGGAATCTGGATCTGGTTCGCCCAAGTAACTGAAGGACTGGCTAAACTTAAGATTCTCGGGTTGGTTTGGTTTGGGTGCCCTTGGGGCAGTTGCTTTCCGGATGTGCTTTTGAGCACTTGAGCTTACCTCATCAGGGAAGTTCACCTTCGCTTTCTTGCCACGGATCTTACGGGCTTCTGCATCATAGGCCCTTGCAGCTTCTTCAGCAGTGTTAAATGTTCCAAGCCAAACACGAACTCCCTTACGAGGATCTCTGATTTCAGCTGCCCACTTACCCCAAGGACGCTGACGGATTCCCCTATACTGATTCTTTCTCTTTCTATTAGCTGACTTAGCTATGGGCCCGTCATACCCTACAGGCTTCAGAATGGTCGATACATCTGCAGTCCACATAAAATAAATATAGCACATGAATAAAAGACTCAGAGGAAGAAACAATTTACCTTTTAGTACTTGGATATCTTCTTCACTAGGAATAAATTAAGAGAAGACGCATTCTATACTACATTTAGTCTACAATAAGAAATTAGAAAAGTATGAATGGTAGTCACAACTTGCCCAATGTACATTTTTTTCAACTAGAAAATGAGACAATCAGAATATCTGAACCAAGAGTAGAAAGAACTTTTTCTTTTATTTTGGGTCAAAACTTGATTATGTTGTGACTGCTCTCCTATTTAACAATTAATGAAAAGTTGAAAAGGCAAAACTACATAGTGATGGAGAAAATATGTTGTATGCATCCATAGATAATGCTTGTCTTCCTTCTTATTTTACCAATATATATTATTGTTTAAAGGAAAAATCAAAATATTAATGTTACTAGTTAAAAAATCGATGAAAAAAGAAAATCTATTGTAACATTTACTTTCACTGGAACATCATCTTCATCATCTTGGGCCTTATCCTGTTGAAATGAAATCAGCTGTGAAGCACAACTTTAACTCAAGAGAGCTCCATGGAAAAATTGAACAAAGTTAAAACACCAGCTATCACTGAGATGTTGTTCCTATAAAATTGGTTTTGAACTCCTAGGTAAAGTGAAATATAGGCAAGAGAAGACCCTTCCACGAAACCTAGAAATCAATCTGGTCAGAGTTTTAGCTCAAGAAACCATGGCCCGACTCTCTGAGGTTGCCTTGTAATTTGAAAATGTCTAATTAAAGTGGAACATTTAACTTTTGAGAAGTAAGTTATGGAAACAGTTCTAACCTTTACTTTTCCCCATAACAGCAAAAAAGAACATTGGACTAATTCATTAATGTAAGTGATGCATCTCTCTTTTCAGTTTGTTTTCCTCATGACTAAGAATCCGTTGGCTGCACATCTGGTCTAAAATTCTAAATAGATTAAAGAAAGAAAGGTGGCCTTCATTAATCTATAACAAGAAATGTGCATTTGATCTCCATTAATCCTTGCCATCTCTTTAACGTGTGTAACATACAAATCTGGAAATAATTTTCTGAACACAACTTCTATGTTTTTAAAATCAACAAGATACAGATAGTTTGCATTGATTTGTTATGATGATTCAGCATTCCCAGCAAAAGGACAGGAGTCCAAAGGTAGCCCTGTAAATACCAGACATCATCTCACAGTGGACCTAAATTTCCATCTCATGGCTCTTCCAAATTTACAGTCTAAATCTAGGACAATTATTTAACAACAGAAACTGGAACACCATAATGTTGAAAAGGATAATAGTGTACAAAAGCCCAAATGGTAACAAAGCTCAAGGAAACAGAAATTTATCTTGGTGATGCAAAGCCAGAATTGAGATAATGATCACGAACAAGAAACATTCACAAGGTGGTATCTTAAGCCACATCCAAGAAGGAGAAGGAGAAGAAGAAAAGAGAGAGGGAAATTGTACAACCAGAAAAAATGGTAATGTCGTCACAAGAATACAGCATAATAAATATAAATGCATCACAGAAAGTTAACATGGTAAATTAATTGTTTTTGGGATTTTGGAAAGAATGATATCTCGATAATAGAGAAATGCAAATTCCAGTTACTGAAAAATCATTTAATGGAAAAGTAGGAATCGTGAAAGTCCTTAAATATTGTACAAGATCTGAGAAGGACAAACTCTAATAACTGCCCCAACAAAGATCCCCAATGCTAATTTATTAAATAAACTCAAAAGAAATAAAGGGATTGAGATAGCAAATTCTACGATGACTCACAAATTTTCTTTTAACAAAAAAAAATCCATGTCTATTGCGAGAAAGGAGAAAAAATCCCTGCAATTCTTCATAAAAGTAAAGGGAGAAAGAGTAACAGAAATCATTTACCCAATTGCAAATAAACAAGAACAAAAATAGAAGTTTCTACATTTTTATGAAGAAAATCCATTCCAAATAACTTTTATCTGAAAATTTTCTCCGCGTACAGACACCAGGAGGGAGGAGCCTTGAGAGTGGATTACAGGAAAGAAAGCAGGTTTTTTTTTTTGTAAATATTCATTTAAAGGGTAAGGGAGAAGCAGAAAACCGTAGTCTTTTTTCCTTCCTTTCTTTTTGTCTTTCAAATGAAATCACAACAAAATCAACAAAATCCTAGTAGTAGAAATCACATTTCGACAATCATGTAGAGAAGATAATGATGAAACAAAAGAAAATGGCTCGATTCTAAACAAATACCATCTCCTTCTCTAACTTTTAATGCATAATTTTTAGAACCCGGGAAAAAAGATGGCAACTTTTAAGGAAACGAAAAAAACTATTTTTTCCCATTTGGATGCCACTGGTAGAAGAGAATTAGTTTATCTTTTTTTTTTATTCCAATCAACTTCGGCTATAGCTAAGAAGTAGAAGTCGCATTCCCCGATCAACTAAAACGGTAGAAGATTAAAATGAAAAATACAATTCAAAACTAGAGAAAAATAAACACATTATTTACATTACAAAATTTTTCAGTGCTCGATCTCTTAAAATCCCGGGGGAAAGCACGCCCTCAAAGAAGTAATAGTAAAAAACCAATCTTTTCGTCTGGGTACCTAGGGTGGAAGAGAATTATTTGATCTTTTTCTTCCGATCAACCTAAGAAACATCCGACACCGAAGAACAAAAGATCATAAAAAGAAATCGCATTCACAAACCAAATAAAGCAAAAGAGATTACATTAAAACAAAAGAAACAACTCGAACGCTAAGAAGACAAGCGGATCGCTTCCATTTTCGAAATTCTAGCGCTCCATTTCCCAAAATCCAGGGAAAAAATCGCAGCTTTCTAGCAAAAGAGTGATAAAAATCCGATCTTTTTACTCTGGATACCTCGGGGGAAGGGGGTTTTGGGTGGGACGGCGAAGGGCTTGACGTCGATGAGCTCCGCCTTGTCGTCCTCCTCTGATTCCGACGACTCGTCGTTGAACTCCTGGAAATCAGCCTCGAAGTCGTCGTCGATCCCCACCGCGGGCTGGCGCTTGCCCCCGCTCTTCTTCTGCGCGCCAGCCTTCTTGAGATCCGGCCAGAGATGGTCGGCGGTCACCCGCCTGGACCTCTCCGTCGGTATGAAGTCGGAGATGATCGCTCCTCCACACATCTCCACACGCTAAAACTCCTTTCTTTAAGGAATCAGTAGAAGAAAATTGGAGAGAAAAAGGGAAGTTTTGGAGAGTTGTTAGAAGCCGAAGCTTCAGGTGTGAGAGGCTTGCAAAGGTTGGTGGGAGGGGGGTTTTATGTTGATGGGTTTAGAAGGAAGGAAAGGAGGGACAGGGGACTTGTATTTAGGTGAGAAAATGTGATGTATTCAATGAAATTTTTTGAGCAAATCTCATGAAATAAAGGCGAAAATTTATGGATACCATTTAGCTTGGTCACAGGAAAATATATGCATATCTTGTAAAGGTACAGGATTTTGATGAAGTGAAAGAGCTAGTTGGCAAAAATACTGTAGTATCCTTCTTGCAAGCATTGAATTATATGAATACCTCTTTGTTAGGGGCAGGGTCAGTGTTGGGGTTAGCTTGCCTTTTAATAACCTCTCAGATGTAGAGAATCTAGGACTATTAAGAATCACATCATTAAACAATGCTAAGATTTAGTGAGCCTAAAATTATGGCTGCTTCCAATCAATTGGTGATGTGGTGAGGATTTGCTTCATGCAACTTGCAAAGGATGGGTTATTTCATATCTAAATTACGAGATTAGATATACCTTTTAGATTGTTATGTCATGAACATCTACCACCAAACATTATTTGTTCACCTAACTATTTCCAAACATTTGCAATTGATTGTTGGGTAGGTTTTGTACATAGAGTCATGACGCCATCTTGCTAAACATGATTGCGAAGGCGTGTTCCATACATTCGAAGAAGTAATGAAATATTAGATATAAATGTTGTATAGTGCCCCAAGTTATAAACTTATAATGTCACCTATTTTCTTGGTTTTTTTGTTTCATATTTCTTTCTTTATATGACTAGAAGCAAATGCCAGTTATTATTTTCGTGCAAGAATGCAAACAACATAGGAACCAGCAGTGCACACTATAAGGAAGGCCTTGTTTGCATGCCTCATCTTCAGTTCAGCATGTATTAACATGTATGTGATTGGCATGAAACATTAAAGACGAAGCTCTGCACTAATCATGCAAAACTAAAAAGTTAATGCCAGGAACTTTCACTAACTAGCAGTTTGTTCATTTATAAAGCTGGAATCGATGACCCATCATCTTGACTCTTAGGGCTCGTTTGGTTCGTGGGAAAAGAAGAAGGGAAAGTGTAGTCAACGGGAAAGTAATGAGATGTCTCTTGTTTGGTTGGAGTTTTCAAAGGAGAGAAACGGGAAAGTTGTATTTATATGAAAATATGATTTCCACATTTCATGGGAAAGTCTTTCCCATGAGGCGGGAGTCATTCTATTTTTACTTTTTTCCAAAAAAACCCTTCAGCATTAAAGAAGCATTAAAGATGCATTAAATACCTAATTTTTATTAAAGGCATAATAGAAATTATATATAACTTTCCCAGAAAAGTGGATGGCCAACCAAACATAAGCACTTTGGAAATTTGTCACTTTCTCATGGACAATCAAACATGCCAAAAGTACTTTCTTAGGCATCCTCTTCCTGGGAATTTGTTTCCCAAAAATCATATTTTTAGGAAGAAAAATACTTCCTGCAAACCAAACGAGCCTTTAGAGACATCATAGAGATACGCTACATTACACTTCCATCAAAAAAGAAACTCCATGCTTTCATTTAGAGAGGCAGTGACATAACCCTCTCACCCTTTCTCTATCTACAGTAAAATGGCTAATTTGTAAGTAAGTGAGACATGGAGGCTACTTTTGGATCCCGAGATTTACCTCAGATATCATAAGGGAAGGATCTGATTAAAAAATAAGTACAGTGGTGGGGCAATGATGTACGGAAAAAAAAGAGGTGCATGCATGGATTCTTGGGGTGAGAAAAAGGAGGAGAGGGGAAGAGCAAAGAGACGAAGCTACGTGGGTCCCCGTCGGCGGTGGGCAAACGAGCCAACTTGGTTTCGGTGCCCCGAAACTATAGTTGCGTAAGGATCCGGCGACGGCACGTACATCTCGCGCACGATGACGTGCAAGTTGCGGTACTGTAAAGTTACGATAACGACATCATTCAAACTTACATTTACAAATTTGCCATCGTGTTGTTTGGAATTTTCATGGGGACACCAAAGGACCATCACCGAACAATTATAGCAGTGGAGCTCGGAGCAGTATAGGAAGACATCATCCACGCGAAGCAGTTATTGAATGGATTTGGAGCAAGGATCGGCAAAAGGACGAACATCTGCTGCTCAATGACATTCACAGGATGGTGAGAGGTTACGGTTATTTTCAAGCCATGCATGTGTTTCAGGAGACGAACAAGACTGCAGAACGAGTTGCCTCTTTTATTACTTGACACTCAAGAGAAGTTTTGTACATATAGCTATCTCCACCAGCCTTGCGACACATCCTCTTTCTAAACTTTTTTGGCTATACTCACATTAGAGCTGTGTGAAGTTCCATTGTACTAAAAAAAAGAAAAAAAAAAGGACCAGTCCTTTTCTCGCCCCAAGGCAGAGCCAAACATTTTTAAGCTCAAACTCAAAAATTAGGGTAGGTCTAATTAAGAAGTTGAAACTGCAATTCTCGAATTGTTTCGATCCAAACTAAGGTTGACTACGAGCTTGGCTTGTTCATGTAAATAGGTTCGAATTCGATTAGATCTAAGGTTGATATATGTGGTTGCTTCCTTGGAGTAGGCCAGAGCATAATATTGGCTTGGTTCATGGATGCTGATTCGATTTCTATGATCTTTTGTGATCATGCAATTCAAACTTATGGGAGTATCATAGATGGTTGGATACAATTGAGATAGGACCATGTCATGCCATTGTCTTTAGTTGAAATGCTCGTACGAGGATGTAGGATTCCATCATTAATCCAACCATGTCGTGCACCTAATAAAGCCAACAAAAATGTGGAGCTGGTTGCTTGCAGAGACTAAAAGTTGTTGCAACTGAAAGTCTCTCCATTTTTATGCGGACAGTTTCATGAGATCCGGTAAAGGAGCGTCGCATGGCACATTGCCTCCTATAAAATCCAAGTGGGTTAGTGTCGTATTGTGCTGGGTTGGCTTAGGTGAATTAAATTAGATAGAATTAGCTTAAGTAAATTATTAATTAGTAAAAAGGTTTCTGGCTTTTTTTTTTAGGTCAATAAAGTTTGCTTGATTATAGTCAGATGCACTCATGCTGATTTTAACTCGGTAAGACTGTATAAGAATTCCATGCGAAGAAAGGATGGAAGGCTATCGTGCCGGATTGAGTATAAGCTTAATTATTTCCCATATATCCAACATCAAGTTGGCATTTTGTAACCAACACAAATGTAGGCTTCCATGTTGAGTGAATCTAAAACTCCGCAACATTAGAAATACTCACCAAAAGCAAGTGATGACCATCATCATCGTAGTGATTTCACTATCGATCACCATGTAATCTAGGTTTGCTGAAGATATATATGCTCATCGAAAACATAATACACGTTTCAAACAAAAACAAATGATAATTAAAAAATAAAAAAGACAAAATTATAAGAGGAAATATATGTGCTTCAAGAGATGGAGAACGGGTCTAAACTCGGACCAAATATCAATCCGATTTCCAACCCAATGGCTGAGCCGATGAGTAGGTTCTTGTTATGGTTGATCAAATTGGACCGACCCAGTTTAATTTTGAGCTACCATATCCACCAAAAAGTCTCTTTCGCTGGCATCCAGGCAAATATTTACTTTGAACCTTTCAGCCTTTGGACTAAGTTCAGTGAAATCTCCACTAGTTTATTTTTATGAGACCTATTAATTATTATTGAGTGCATGACTGTGACACGTATTTTGGACCTTGTGGCCACCACCTTTCTTTGATCATGGTATGATTAAGGAATCGTTTGGGTCGCAACAAACAAAGAGAAAGGTGTGATCAACAAAAAAATAAAATAATATTTTTTGTTTTATTAGAGTTTTTAAAAAAATAAAAAATAGTATTTTTATAGAAATAAAATTTTTATATTTTATAAAAAAACTCATGAGGATATTAAAAAACTACTTTTTGTACTGGTTAGAAATTAGAATTCTTTATTCTCCAAAAATTCATGAATAATATAATAAAATAGTTTTTATTAAGAATATAATAAATATTTTATATAATTTTTTTAAAAAAATAAAATGTTCAACAAAATATAACCTACTATGATATATGCTATTGTTTTTTTATCAACCAAATATATTAAAGTTATTTTCTCAAGCTTTTTTTTTCTAGAAGCCTATGCTTGAATTCTGGATTTTTGGTTGCGTCTCTCTCTCTCTCTTACTTTCTGGATTCCTCCAGAGATAGCGAAGGCTAGAGAGGGGCATGAAACGAAACGACGCAGCTTCTTTCTTCTCCTTCCGGCAAAGATGCCTCCACTGGTATTTTGTACGTATATAAAGTAAGATAGAGAAGCCATGACAAGTGGCTGCTTCCCACTCCCAGGACTCATTTGATTTGGTCAAAAAAAGAAAAAAAATTAGTTAAACTTTTTTTAAAAATAAAAATATTATTTTTTATATAAATAAAATTATTATATTTTATAAAAAAATATTATTTTATATTTTATTTAAAGAAAAGTTCAAACTAACCGTGATTCAAAGGCAGATATATTAAAAGAAGTGCTACTAAAAATATTATTATATATTTTATATAAAATTATTAAAGGAAAGTTATTAAAAAAAGTGCTACTAAAAATATTATAAAATTATTATATTTTCTAAAAAATATTATTTTATATTTTATTTAAAGAAAAGTTCAAACTAACTGTGATTCAAAGGCCAGTATATTAAAAAAAGTGCTACTAAAAATACAGGCCGATGCATCAATAGTGCAAATATAAGCGAATAAGATAAAAGCTATCAATCTAAGACGAGAAAATTAATGGAGGAATTTAAGGATGATGATCCACCGTTCACAATGGGGGAGAGATAGGTATATTACATACCTACCATGTATGATAATAATAATCTAAATGGTACACAAGGCCAAAAACATTCGATAAAATTAAATAGTGGTACATATCTTATATTTTCTAAATATAAAATTAAGTACCTAGTTTTATACTTATAAATTTATATTTAGATTGGATATATTTCCACCCAATGTGTTGGCCATCCTCGAGATAGAGGAAGGTAAACGTGACACTTCCAATTCCGAAAGTACCATAAAAGTCGGGAAGGAGGAGTTGCTTCGATCACTTCGAGATTTTTTATTTTTTTGATTTTATTGAAGTCCGGTCGAACCGGAGAGATCCCGTCTTACGGTTCTAAGTTCTGGCGCCGGTCGACATGAACCAAGAGACCGGTTCACCGTCTAGACCGGGTCCAACAATATTATTTATATAAAGGATCAAAGCACTTTTCGCTGGTCTCAGCGCACCCAAATAAATTCGATGCACAAAATTTGGCGGGAACTCGTCGCCTCTCTCTTTCTCTCCGACCCGACTCGGCGACTCCAAAGTTGAAACCCTAGCTCTAGGAGGACCGTGGCGATGGGGCGAGGGGAGGAGGAGGAGCTCCGGGCGGCGAAGCGGGGGTACCGTGATGCCGAGCGGGAGGGAAACCACGAGGAGGCGGCGCGGTGGGCCAACGTGGTGGGCGACATCCTTAAGCGCCGCGGCGAGTACGTGGAGGCCCTCCGCTGGCTCCGCCTCGACTACGATGTCTCCGTCAAACACCTTCCCCAGAAGCAGATTCTCCCCACCTGCCAGTCTCTCGGGGAGGTCTACCTCCGCCTCGACCGCTTCAAGGAAGCTCTCACCTACCAGGTACTTTGTTTTTTTATTCCCTTTTTTTTTCTTTTGTTGATCGAATTTGAAATGATGTTGAAATTTATAAAGCCCCCCTTTTTTTGGAATCTTGTTTCGTCGTCTGTGTTTGTTTATCAGGATTTGGTTGTTTTGTCTAATCAATGAATCCTAGATGTAGGAATTGCGGAGAAGTTGCATATGGTGAAAGAACTTGCTAAAATCCAATCTTTTCTTCCCTGAATTGGGCTTCTCCAAAGCAGTTGAACTGAAATTACTCCAGTTTGTTCTTCACATAACCGGTCGAAGTCATCCTTGCAGCTAGATTTTCCATGAATGAATCATCATAAAATGCTTATTTATGTTAACCTCTTTCCTATATGTCTTTTTGAGGATTGAAAATGAGTTCTTTATATTCACTGCTATGTTGTAGAGATGAAAATGGCTGAAAAGTTGCATATTAAAGGAGTTTAAGCTCCCCTCCTCCCTACCTTCCTTTTTCTGCAGAAAGAATTAAGAATAAAATCCCAGGAGAGTCTTCTTAATTATTAATGCAAACATTTATGCTAAAACCAGCAATTTCTCTCCACTCTTATAATGGTCATACCTGTATTGAAGTAGAAAATTCTCATTTATTTGATACTTCATTGTGCACTCTACCATTCTCCATATGCATGTAGTTTTCTCTGATATGCCTTCCATAGTTCCATGTATCAATTTTGTGGGAGACTTGATACTACATTTGCTTGAAATTAGCTTTTGTTTTGTAGCTTGATGCATCCAATTCTTGTTGTTTGCTTGAATTGCAGAAGAAGCATTTGGAACTTGCCAAGGATTCAAACGATCTTGTTGAGCAACAAAGAGCTAGCACACAACTTGGTCGAACTTACCATGAGATGTTCTTGAGATCTGAAACTGACCATCATGCTGTGCGAAATGCCAAAAAGTATTTTAAGTTGGCAATGAAACTCGCACGAACACTCAAGGAGAGTTCTTGTGAAAAATCTTCTCTCTTTATCAAGGAATTCATTGATGCTCACAACAACATAGGTATGCTTGAAATGGACCTTGATAATTTGGAGGATGCTGAGAAGATACTTCTTCAAGGTCTAAAAATATGTGATGATGAAGAGGTTTCAGAAAATGATGATGGTCGCAGCAGGCTTCATAACAATCTTGGAAGTCTCTATATTGAATTGCGGGAGTGGAATAAAGCTAGAGAGCACATTGAGAAGGACATCTTAATTTGTAAAAGAATCTGTCATCCTCAAGGTGAAGCCAAGGGGTTCATCAATCTCGGGGAACTGCATTATCGAGTTCAGAAGTATGATGAAGCACTCCTTTGCTATCAGAAGGCACTTGACATTGCAAAGTGCATGGAAGATGAAGACGCATTAGTTGGTCAGATCAATCAGAATATCCGGACTGTGAAAGAAGCAGCTAAAGTGCTGGAGGAGTTAAAAAAAGACGAGCAGAAACTCAAAAAACTGACAAGGACCACAAGTGAAGCCCGGGGCACATCAAATGAGAGAAAATGTCTGCTGGAGCAGAATGCATGTCTTGATTATCTAATTGAAAAATGTGGCATGATATTTGCCTGGCCAAAAGTGAGTTTTTAATGTTGTCATAATCTTAATCTATCTTTGTTCTTTTTGTTCACCTGACTTTGTTGTTTCTTTATGCCATGGAAACCTTGCTTAAAGTCCTCAACTTCTTCTTGTATGAAAACAGTAAGATGTTTCTTAGATAGTTCTAATAGCTATAAATTTGTCATGTTTCAGATAATGTAGGACATTGTTTCAGTTGCAAAATGAGAAGCCATGTTACCCTTGAAAGAAAGAAGATTTCATGCTAAGTATTATTCAAATCTTCTAAAATGATGTACTCTCGACCAAGGTTTCAATATTCTTGCAGATTGAGGTGATTGGAGATATTTGTTTGCATCAGCTGAATAATCATCTTACTAATAGTCAAGGATTCAAGAGAGATAGGTTGAATTAACATATTTGTGGTTTTAAGATGATTTAAGCATGTAGACTGTAAGCAGAAAGTTGGAGGTAAATTAATGAAAGGGATAATTCATATTTTCTGTCTTTGCCAATTAAAATGAAAAATGAAAATTCTTTTTTATTTCATTTGCTACAACATGGGCAACCTCAATATAATCAGTCGCAGAGGACTTTAGCAGTCTATTGTGTAACATCAAATACTAATGCAGGAATAAAATGTGATTTTGGCTAATGGTTTAGTTTATCTAGAAATTTCTGATGTACCATGTTTTTTGATTTAGCATCAGGAATTTGCTAAAAGGAAGAAAAGGGTGGCGAGCGAACTTTGCGACAAGGAAAAGCTTAGTGATTCTTTTCTTGCCATCGGAGAGTCATACCAGAAGCTCAGGAACTTTGGCAAAGCTCGGAAATGGTATATGAAGAGTTGGAATGGGTACAAGTTAATAGGAAATCTTGAGGTAAAATATATTAGGTTCTTGCTTGGAATAAAGAATATTATGTTGCACTAAATTATCTTTGTTCAAGTGACGAACATTAAGCGCTTAATGTTTTGGGTAGCTAATAGTATGTTTGAAATTGATAGTGTTCCTTGGGTGGCAATATTTTGTTGTATCACCAAAGAGGTGCACTTGGTAGTCTTACAACACCCAGATGGTGCCCTGATCAATTTCTTTGTGCTCACTGGTGCTGCTAATGAGCTTTGCCACCTGACATTAAATATGCTTCCACGTCTCAGACATGATAGAATGAAGTATTTACACTGTCAGTTAACACTTATTTAATGAAATAATGATTGCAGGGGCAAGCATTAGCCAAGATAAATATTGGAGAGGTTTTGGACTCGTCTGGTGACTGGGCTAGTGCATTGGAGGCATTCGAAGAGGGTTACAGGCAATATTTCATTTCTTAAATAAACACTAAATTTCACTAAATATGGACAATATTTTGGAGCATAGGAGAAAGTCAATTGTTTAGTCTAAAATAGTCATTACTGCTGGTTTCTTCATGCTTTCTGTGCTATATTCTGAGGACTTGCTTTCTTTTCAGAATTGCAGTTCAAGGCAATTTACCATCTGCACAGATATCTGCGCTGGACAATATGCATTACAGCCACATGATTAGGTTTGACAATGTTGAAGAAGCCAGGTATCTTTAAGGGCACGCAGACTTATTGGTAGAAGAATGCTGTTCAGGCAAATTGCTTATTGAAGCATTTCTGCTGCAGGAAATTGCAGGATGACATTCGGAAGTTGAAGATTTTACTAGAAGAAGATGCATTGAGGAACAGGGGGAATGATTATTGCACTGAAACTGAAACAGAAGGCGATGATGTATCTAATGATGTGCCTGATGTATGTGCTTCATCTGATATTAACAAGACTCCTACAATCAGGTCTAACCTGCTCACAAGTGGAGAGGAATCTGGTGAGGATGTTCCTCTTGCATCACTTATCCACCGCGGTAAAAAATCAGCTAAGATCAAGATGTCTCAGTTGGATTCTCTTGGCAAGAAGGCCAAGATGTCTTGTCATCTGGCTGAAGCTTCCTCTAGAGATTTATACAAGTTGAATGATGATCAGCAGCCAGCTGGTCGTAAGCGTATTCGTGTAGTCATCTCTGATGACGAAGCTGATGAGACCACTGGATCAGGAAGAAAGTTTCATAAAAGATTGGTTGAGGATGTTGCTACTTTTCAAGAAGGTTGGATTCAAGCAATTTGACTTCTTATATATTTAATTATTTGTTGAATGTTTTTAACTTTTTGTTTGATACTAAAAGCTCTTGTTCCTGTGATCCTCAGAAAACCACAGGGATGAGCCAATTGGCACCAATGAATTTCAGGTAACTTTAATCCCATAAGCTCTTCATTCTAAGCTATCTCATCATTTTGTGCTTGTAGTGTGCCATTTCATAATTTGTTGTTTGTTTTATCTGTGACAATTTGTTGTTGTGTCTGATACACATCTTTCACCTTAATTTATTGGTACTATGATAAAAGCCTATATTGTCTATTAAAATATTTTGTGCATTATGCTCACGAGACACAAGTTTTGTGTGGGAAATTTACATGGCTGTTACCTACACTGAAGCTCATGACTGTAACAATCGCTTTCTATTCCACAGGACGTTTCACATCCCAGTGCATTCAAAGATGTACTCAGTGCTTCTACACCTATCATTGAAGAAAGTATTTGTTCTTTCAGATCCAAAAGCCCCATGTTTACTGCTGATAATGGCACAGATTTTGGATCTTCAAGTGATGCAGGAATAGGCATTGCATCCAAATCTGCAGCAAGTGGCTCTAAATTTGATAGCGGTCATGTACCTGGCAGTCTTCCACAAAGAGAGAATGGTGCAGGATTCAATAACTTCAGTCTATCTGAAGATGACAATAGTGTAAGCTTTATTATTTCCATTTATTGTTCTTTGTTATGAATCACTGCATTAACTGAATGTATATGTCACACTAACAAATCGCGTACAGCAAATCATGGCTATGGTGAAGGCTCTTCATGGCTTTGGTCATTGACTTTTTTGCCTAATATCAGTATTTGTCAACTATTAGAGGAAAATGTGCTGTAAATACGATTATGACTTTGGATGCTTTCAAAATGATTTTTTCCCTTTTCCCTATGCTAGCATATAATTCTAGGGAACTGATCTGATATAAAAAATCATATGTTCATTTGTGACATGGCTTGGAATGCACAAGATTTTGACTCCCTTATTTCTTGGTGATTTGGTCACATCAGAATAGACATCCTCATTTCTTGATTTGCATTTTTCCAATTTCTGTTTTTGTTTGTTTTTTACCCAAATGAAAGATTCTCTACTGTATTAGTGGATCAGTTCTACAAAGTCACGTCTCGTGGTACCTTTTCAAGTGTAATATGTCTTAGTTAACAATGTGTTCCAATGTTATTTATTAATTTTCACATGTCTGCTCAATATGCAGCAGTTCATCACATTTAAAATTGGCGATAAGTTAGTATATGTGGACATAAGTTCTTGCGATGATGGGGGCTATCTGAACATCGAATACATGAAAGCTGAAGTGGCATGCGTTTACTATCTTCAGCTTTCTGAAGAGAGGAGGGCCAAAGGTATGTTAGAAACTTCTATGGTCAAATTATATACCGTACCATTCTTATTGGCTTTAAAACCTTAATCTTAGTTGATAAGCCTTTATCACATTTTTGTGGTTGGCTATGACAATTAAGACATGGTACATTAGATTCTACAGCCAGTGTTATAGATTTTTTTTCATTTTGACTTTGAATTCCCCATGTAGTTCAATGAGAGCTTCAGAATGTTAATTCTCATTCTAAATTCGAAGAAGTAAATTGGAAACTGGAGTATGCAGCCTGATTTTACATTCTAATATACGACTTGTGTGTTGTTTGTGTATTAATGGTACCCAAGGTGGAGAAAAAAGAAAAACCGCCTAGCTTCTTAGACCAACCTGAACTTCTAAAAATCCTTGTGTTCTCATCCTTTCTCAGTTCATTTCTTCTTCATTCTCAACAGTTCGTTATACTATTCACCATGAAGAGTAGAGGTGAAAGAGGATCCCTATTTTTTAAGCCTCGTTTTAATCACTAAACCATCTAAAGGATAGAGTATTTGGTCAACTTGTAAGCGAACCCTCTTTTTTAATCCTTGTCGTTACACTACACCATCTAAAGGGCAGAATATTTGGTCAACTTGTAAGCTTTTCACCAAACTTCTATATACAGTACTAAATCTTCTTGCTTTCAACATTACTAGAAGTTCCTGACAGTATCATCATAGGCATTTCAAAATCAAGTTTCAGTTGAAAAAACATTTAGCCAAACATTTACTCCAGAATATATTTTGGTTTTGTTGTCGATCTAATATATCAAAAGGATTTCCTCAATATTGTTGTATATGTTCTTTAGATAATAGATGGTTTTATGCATGCTACGTGCTGTCTAGAGTTCTACTTTGCTCTACTAATTAAGCTGCATGCTTTAGGATTGTTGCCTGTCATTGGACATCTTAAATGTTCCGAGAAATCTCTGGATCCTGAAGAGACAATTGAAGGTCTTAAGCATCTTGCTTGTGGAAAAAGCTGGATTGATGTGGTTATTGATGGTAAGAATTTTCAAGATGCATTCATATTTCTTCAATCTATTGTTATTGCAAATATCAAATTCTTGTGACATAATTCAGCTGCTGCCTACTAACATATGCATCTGAGACAGAGTGCAAAAAGTATGTATCGACCATGTAAATAGCACACATGGCAAATAGTGCTCAGTATGTGCTAATCAAGGGGTACATTTTCATTTTCTCCTGTTAGTGGCATCTACCTTTGGTTTTGTTAGAAAGAGAATGACACTGAAAAATTCACTAAAGATAAAAGGGAAAGAAGTCATGAGGCACCCATTGTTCAGAGCAATGCATACTTGATACCATAGTTTCAAATCCTGGTGGGATATCTTGCTGGGTGCGGGGATGGGTCGAGTCCCAGTTATCGGGATGAGACCGTCCCACCATCATCCAAGTGTCCTGAACAATGCTTCTTGGAACACCCCTGCCTCTAAGAGTCAGGATGGGGCGCAACTGCAGTGTGTCCCATTCCTCAGAAAAACCTGAACAGTCCCACCCCATGGAATTTTAAAATCTTACTCCATACTAGGTTTGTGTTTATGCAAACAACGAACTGATTGACGAGTAAAGGAGATCTCTTCTTAGAGTTTTGTGAGGTATCACTTCTTTGAGACATGTTTCTCTTTGGTCTTTTGTCATCTTCTAACTTGATAATATTGTAATAAAACAGTTCAAATATCCGTTCACTTCCTGTTTCTTAACAAAAAGAGGATCTGTTAAGTTCCACCATTGAGCTTTTATTAAATATCATTTACATTTGCATTCTATAATTTTTCAATAACCATATATTCTTTTTCTTTCGTCATGGTTACGGAACACGGCCTATTTCTAATGTGACTTATACTGCAAAGGATGGGTTCCAAAACGCCTTATGAAGTTGTATATTGATTACTGTGGGAAGTTATTGGAGGCACCCAATATGAAATTGCTGAAAAAATTATATAATCTGGAGGTAATTTCTTTCCAAAACTTCAGTATAGTTCGTTATTTTAAGTAATTGTTAATCGTTCATGCGGCTGATAAATCAAAATTTTTAAATTGGCTTATTTGTTTAAATCAGGTCTCGGAGGATGAGGTCATAGTATCTGACTGTGGATTACAGGATTTTTCGATTTCACCTTTCTTAAAAGCAATGCAGGGTCACAGAACAGTTGCAGTATTGGACATCTCTCATAATTTGTTAGGTATAATGCTATCTATTGCATGTAAAATATAATCTCTTCTATGCCTGTTCTGATCCTAAAGCTTGAGACTGGAGATATGCCATATCTTCTAACCACATGCACCGGTACACAGTCTCACACACTGATTAGTCCTGGAATTTCCGAATAATACTATTGCTTGATTTGATATTTCACAGGGAATGAAACAATGGAGAAGCTTCAACAAATATTTACATCATCAAGCCAGAAATATGGTGGTTTGACATTGGATCTGCATTGTAACCGTTTTGGTCCAACTGCTTTATTCCAGGTTTTCCTTTTGCTTTCTATTAAATGCTGCTGCCCGATGGACTACTTTTTTTTTTCTCCCCTAAGAATGCAAAGCTTGTAAAAATTTTTAGAACCATTTTAAATTTGGGATTGTGAAATAGATTTTTCTAATTATGGTGTTTTTTTATTGAAATATTGAGTATTTAACTAGAGGTTGATTTCTCTTATATTTCAAACACAAATTTTCTCCTCAATTGACAGATTTGTGAATGCTCCGTCATGTTCTCTCGATTGGAAGTGCTTAATCTGTCTGAAAACCGTCTGACAGATGCATGCAGTTCATACCTTGCCACCATCTTGCAGAATTGCAAAGGTGTGCATTGCTATCAATTGCATTTTCTTATCTTGTCGGTGTTTAATATTTAAAGGTGATCGAAATGCAATTCGGCTGAAACATGGTGAGGCAGCGTAGATGAAGTGTTGCCCACAGAAATAAAGGGAAAGGTAGAAAAGAGAGATACTGTGGAAGTAAATTCCAAAAATGACTTGAAAATTTCCTTGTATTGTAATGCCTTATAAAGAGATACCAGATAGAATTGGACTTTAGTGCGACTTTGGGTTCTTTAACCAGAATAGTCTCCAGATAGTGATGCAATTTAAATTTGCTATATGGAGCTTGTAATGAGTCATTTAAGCTCCCTCCATTAGGCAGTTCTGGTCATCAATATTAATATGGTTAGCGAAGGAATTTCTTCATCAGCTGGCATTTGCTCTTTTTAACTCTTTTAATTTACTCTGTTACATAAGTCTCTAACTTAAAATCAACTTCTTATTTTTGTTTGCAGCACTGTACTGCTTAAACATAGAGCAGTGTTCTATCACATCTAGAACGATTCAGAAGGTTGCTGACTCACTACATGATGGATCTGTCCTTTCGCATCTCTCATTAGGTACTGCTTGTGATGCTTCTGTTAAAGTTTGAGCTCAATTTATTTAATTATTTAGTTCGAATTGCTTATATTTTTTTTATCTGTATGTCTAACAGGAAAGAATAATCCTATATCTGGAAATGCAATGGTTAATCTACTTTCCAAACTTTCTTCTTTAAACCGGTGAAAAATCTAACTCTGTTATCATTTTTTTTAAATGATTTTTTGCTTGATAATTCCTGAATGTTTCGCAAATGGGAACAAATGCACCAAATTTTTGCTTGTAGATTTTCAGAACTAAGCTTGACTGGTGTAAGACTGAACAAGACTATGGTTAATAGCCTCTGTCAACTTGCTCAATCCTCAAGTCTGTCAGGATTGTTTCTTGGACGAACATATATTGGAACCGTGAGTGAACTTTCTTTGCATAGTTTACCCTCTCAGAGAGTACTATTTACCTTTAACAATCAAGCTGGATTTGCGTATATATCTGAACTTACATATTGCATGTATTGCAGGACGGTGCTGTAAAGTTAACTGAGGCATTATCCAGTGGGCCTCAAGAGTTGGTGAAGTTGGACCTATCATATTGCGGGCTAACGTCTCATGATTTTACAAAAGTTTGTGCAAATCTTGCTGTCATTGGTGGTATAATTGAATTGAACCTTGGAGGAAATTCCATTGGTCAAGAGGTTTGTTGTTCTATCCTTCCTTGAAAATAACACAGAATGCATTATCTTACAAGGTTGATTCTTCGCTTAAGCCATTTTTTCCAGCTTAAGATCACAACTGTAGATGCTGCATGCATAACAGATATTTGTTACAACCTTACTCTTGGATATATAGCTATGTACAACATGAGAATATTTCATCCAATAATTTGAAGAAAATGTGATGTTGGTTATTCAATGTGCAATGTAATTCTCGTCACTTGAGCCAATTAGTGTTTTAGCATGCCTTAATTATGTTGATTTCAGGGGTGAACCAAAACTTCTGGCATCCTCTGCATTAATCTGTTTGATATTCTGCTGTTCTATCATGATATTTATAAGTTTGATAATAACTATGTTAATCAATCAGTGCAAATCTTTTACTAATCGTGATACCCCCCCCCCCCTACTCTTCCCAAAAAGGATTCGGTGTTTGAATTTCCTCTGTAGTGACATTCATGTGGGTTTTGTCATGTTTAGATGAGCTCCACTAGCATAGTATTATAAGTTGAATACCATGGTTATAGATATCTCCAGACACTGATGAGTAATTGAAGCTTTATACATGTTAAATTACATAACATTTAAGTCCAAGCTTGCAGTTTCTAATTAGAATAACTATATGGTCAGCGCCTTACCTTTGTAAACGGATATCCAATCCCTTACCTTATGATGTCATGAACAAGGCTTATAGCTTGCTTGCAGGCTTAGACCAATCTAGTACTACCTAATGTGAGAGAGAGACATTTATTTATTCTGCTCTTTTAAACTTGAATTTGTGGTTATTTCTCCTTTCACCCTATGCATGGAAGCAGGTCTGTGATGCTCTGGGATCAATTCTTGTGGATCCTCAATGCAGCCTGAAATCTCTCATTCTCAACAAGTGCCATCTCGGGTTGGCAGGAATTGTTCGAATTGTTCAGGCACTAGCAGGTCTATGAAACATCCGGACCTGTTCCTTTTGAACCATCTATCATCATCAATCTCCTCTGATTATTTTGTCGACTGTTCGCAGATAATGACTCGCTGGAGGAGCTTCACTTGGCTGAGAATTCTGAGGTTTGCAAGGAAAGAACCTTGAAGTATGATTCAATGATGCAAGGGAGCTCAACTCCTGCAACCCAAAAGCCTGATGTAGCTGAAATGGCTAATGCAGTAGGTGCAGCGAATGCTGGGCGCACTGGGATGGAAGTTGCCGATAGCGAAGATGAGATAATCAAGGAGGAACTTCCCACCTTGTCTGGGCCCGATGGAAGCTGTGCAAGCAGCTGTCAGAGGAACCCGTATGGGGGTTGTCAGCTGATTCAAGAGCTATCCGAGGCCATTGCTTTGGCCAAGCAATTGCAGCTGCTTAATCTCAGTCAGAATGGATTCTCTGAAGAAGCTATAGAATCGTTGTATGCTTCATGGTCGAGTTCTAGATGTGAAGCTATGGCTCGCAAGCATGTTAGCAAAGACTTGATCCTTTTTTCGGTAGATGGAAAGAGGTGTTGTGGTGTAAAGCCCTGCTGTAAAAGAGATTAAAGGGTTGTTCTTCGATGAAGTCCTCTTGGTTATTTAAAGGAAACAAAAACTTCTTGTCCCACTATTTTTTTAGTAATCGGCATCCTGGAGCTTCAGGTGATCGGTTTCATCTGCGAAAATAATTATATAGTTTGTTAATTTCTCATAGTCCTTATTCAGGTTTTTTGGTAGGTTGAGTTTGAAGCGGGCTAAATCTACCCTGCATTGCATAGATCTCTACATCCAATTCTAGATCTATATTAAAATCCTAAGCGTGATCCTTGGCTCAAAGTTATTTCAGGTCCTCTTTTTTCCCATATTTTAGGCCTGGATCTTTCTGGGTTGGAATTGGCATATTGGTATCTTCTTATTACATAAATGCCTTTAAACTTTAGAATATTATGGATAAGAATCAAAGGAAAACTTTCATCCATTTTGAACCTAAACCATTCCATCCAGGAGTGCATTAAGATCCAAAATCCCAAGGATAACATCCTGTCCAACGAAATCCCAATAAAGTCAGGCTACCATTAACTGTTGCAGGTACCAACAAATCCGTTTCACGCTCACTCCCAAGCAAATAAAAGCCCTCCCAAATACCACGCGCATGCCTTTGTCCCATGCACCGAAAGCAAGATGGAATACCAAGACTGCGTGTAATAATAATTTAAACAAGTACATGACAACAGGAAACATGCCCCCAAACATAGCCACTGATGGTCCCCAAAGCCTTATCTCTAGCATTTTAGAACCCCCATTACCTCTTTCCCTCCATCTCATCGCTCTTCTTTGATTTACACAGCGCTCTTATGCTCTCTTCGAAGCTAGAAGCCACACTTTCAACATTATTACACACACATATATATATATATATACTAAAATAAGCCCTTTTAAAACCCTTTGGCTTGGCTTCAACAAAAAAAGGGCATAACAAAAACCCTAGGTAATTCTTGCAACTCTTCTAAAACCCTGAGCTAGGGTTCGTTCGGACTTGCATCAAAACAAAAGCGTCTCCTTTGCTTCCAAGGCCATCACAGAGGTGCCTGCATTGTGATCACAATGGGGCTGGCCACAATATGCCTCCCGTCACTCCATGTCAGCGCGCCGCTCCTCACACGCAAGCTCCCCGGCGGCAGCTTCTCCTCCACCACCGCCGCCGCCTTCACCCTCAGAATGAAGCTCAGCTTCTGCCCTGTCCTCCGAAACACCAGCTCCTTCGGCTCCACCGTCACCGCGCTCCCCTCCGGCGCCCTCACCGATGCCCGATACACTGCGCCGGGCCTCCCGACGTTCCTCACCGTCCTTATAAAGTGCGTCGACATCCTTTTTCCACTCCCATTATCGACGAACACCGCTGCGAACGACGGGTAGTTCAAATTCCCGGCGTGACCGGCCTTCCTTGCGCCGCTGCAATCCGCCGCCCGCCTCGTGATCGACCTGATGTTATGCTGCGTATAATTCAAATTGCAGAGAAAATTCACGTAATCCAGCAACGAGACGTCATAGATTAGCCCAGGGTCCATAGCTCGTTGGGGGTCGACATGGCCGGAACCGAAGTCGAAGACATCGGAGGAATTCCTGGTCGACTCGTCCAGCATTGTCATCTTCCTGTTATCCTTGGTGTAGGCGGTGGTCATCAGTGCGGATTTGACCGCCGCCGGGCTCCACTCCGGGTGCGCGGCCTTGAGCAGGGCCGCGAGCCCGGACACGTGGGGGCACGCCATTGATGTGCCTGATAGGATGTTGAACTCCGTCCGCCGGCGGTCCGACGGGATACCGGCGGGACCGACGCCGTCGGGCCACGCGGCCAAGATGTTGAGCCCGGGGGCTATGAGGTCCGGCTTCAGGATCTCCGGCGACTGGGGGTTCGGCCCCCGGGCTGAGAAGGAGGCGACCACCGGCGCCGGCCGGACCCCCAGGCGGGTCCCGTGGAAGAGGATGGCGGCGGTGGCTGGGGAGTGGAGGGTGGCGGCGGCGATGTACTTGCGGATCTCGTCGCCGGCGGCAGCGCCGACGGCGGTGGCGGGGAGGACGTGGCAGTCGGCGACAAGGCCCTCGCCGTCGAAGACGCCGTTGGCGAGGATCATTCCGACGCCGCCGGCCTTGCGGACGACCTCGCCCTTGGCGGCGCGGGAGTTGACGCCGCGGTCGCAGACGACGATCTTGCCGCGGACGGCGTCCCGGTTGAGGGAGTCCTCGAGGCAGAGGGAGGACGAGTAGCCGTCGCCGGCGCCGCCTAGGGAGGCGGCGGCGTGCATCAGGGGGTAGAGGCGGCCCGGGGCGAGACCGGGGCCGCCGGAGACGCTGACGCCGGGGAGGACCCGGCCGTCGCCGAGCTTGACGTCGGCGGGGAA